>JAHQIW010001483.1:0-91936 GCA_019055375.1 Parelaphostrongylus tenuis
AGTAAAATTCAGTAATTCACAGTAAATCGGGTTGACGGCTTGCGTGAAACAATGAAAAAATAAAAAATAACAGAAGACACCTTCATGACTACCTGAGAGATAAGACTTAATTTTCAGTCACACTCTTTCCCATAGATTATTTTCCTCCTTGAGAATTTTTCCTCCAACTGTCGTGAGGAATCGCTAGAATGCCTCCTGCTCGTCAAATTTTGGGGATTCTGATATCATGGCAGTTTTTCAATTCTTTATAACACTCAATACAGCCTTTTACACAAAAGTTTTTGTTTGAGGTGTAGGCAGATGAAAGTGGAACTTCCTTAGCGGCACAAATTGTAATGAAATGCGAGCACGTTTATCGAAGCCATTGCTTTCTTGCAGTAAATACTTCATGCGTTCACTAAACACGATTGAGTATGTGAACCGGAAAAGACGACGTCTAATCTAAGTCTGGACAATATTGCCATATTGACTTGTTGGAAAGAGCCATAGTAAATGCAAAGGACGCCGTAATGACGTTCCGCTTAATTTCCAATTTAACGCTATTACACAGCATCAAATTATTAAGTCTTCAGATCACCTTCCTCAATTATAATCTCGTAGAGGTTTTTATAATCTTTACGTACCAATACGTTAATTTTACATACTGAGCAGTCTTCAGGTTAAGGAGATACTCATCTACCATCATGAGCTGGGAGGTGCCTCAACAAATCATTCACTAGTATCATGATCTTCGAAACATCAGCTATAATTGCTAATTTGAGTTGTTTTCACAATATACATCATAATGTTACACGTGTAACTAATTTTTGCGTACAATTCGAACGTCTTTGATCCATGTGCCTCTCATATAGAATGGAATTGTCATATGCAACTGTACATATCTGGTACGGCTACCACTCCCTCGATATGAGTTAATGAAGCCAAGGCCAACGACCATAGTGCCACTTAAAAAATTCGAAAGCTTTCAGTGCTTGAGGTAACTGGAATTACCAGCGCCAAAGGAAGTACAAAAAATTATTCAAATAGAGTGTTAAATACACAATTCAAGAGTCGCGATTTTTCATGCTACTGCTGATCAGTGCTTTAATTCGCCAGTGTTCACATAGTTTGTCTAAAGAGACGTTCTATCATACCACGATAGCAGAAGCATATTTAAAGGCGATAAATATCTGCAATGTGTACAATGTGTACAACTCCAACACCCATAGTAATAGTGTTAGATGATACACATATAGAGTAAAACAAATTCATGATCTAACAGGGGAAATTGATGATGTCTATTCTAGCACATAGTTCACTGAACCTCATAACCCAGTGAGGACTAAGGCGACTTTTCGGTCACAATTTTTTGATCACATGATAACTTAAGAACGGCGATTTCAAAAAATGTGCTCATTTATTAAGAAAAAGCTTTAAGTGCGTTGTAGCAGCGAGAATAAATTTATGTTCTACATACGATTAGCTTTGTTTGCTCGCCTGAAGCCTATGGGTTGTTTTTCATCAGAGTTCTAGTAGTCATTTACCAGCTGAAATCTTGCTCATTCTGAAAGTGAGCTCGGTTCATAGACAGATCATCCCAGAGCGCTGCAAAAGCAAAGAGAATATCACATTTTACCTTTACACACTTTTTGAGTTTTCTTCGCAAATATAATAGTTATGTGTGTACCAAAATCAAATGAACAACCAGAGAGAATGGCATAATACTCATTTAATGCTGGAAAGTTGAAGTTTATTTCAAAACGAGGAACAACTCTAAATAAACAACGAATATCGTGTACCGCTTGCTAAGCGCGTTGTGCGATCGATTGCCGTCTTCTACGGGTTTATAGCGCTTTAGCTAATCATAGGCCAACTGCAAGTAAAATATGAAGATGCAGATTTACACACGGAACTATACCCAACTATATAAGGCAAGATTCTTGATGGAACATGAAACAGAAAAATGTGCCTTTAAAAAAGGCAGGAGCATCACCTCTTTGTGCATATATATACATGTATGTATACGTATTTATACATGTTTTTACACGTGTGTGTACATGTGCACATATATAGACGTATACATATGTGTACATATATGTATATATAAATGCGTGTATACCTCTTCACACGCATATGCATGCATATACAGAATAATTGGTGGTGAGACGAAACCTGAAGAGTGAAAGTTTGTTGGAACGTGTTCCTTTTCAATTCACGAATCTTCGCTTCGACATATCATTGTAGCGCGGAAATAGACAACTTAGGCGGTACTATTTCGTCGTATCGCAGTGCCCCGCCAATTGTTGAAAAGTGTATAAGACGACTTTGCTTTCCACGTTATAGCATAAGCGTGTTCAACGACGATTAAGCAAGGAAAGATTGGATTCGTTCCAGACCTTGACAACGTTGGAGAGAGTTTAGATGTGATTTATTCACCCAAACACCTCCTCAAATTCAGCTTCTTCGATGTGGCTTCGAGAATAGCTCATCGACACATCTTTGTTCGCCTACAGAAAATGTTAGCAAATACCGTTCCTCATCAAAACTACGGTGTTGAGTTCACAAATGATGCCATTTCTTTTCAGCCATTTACTTTGCCTCAGTTTCTCGGCATTCTTTACCCTCATACGATAAGTTATTCAACAAATAACTTATAGCGAAAAAGTTCAGAGAAAACTACAATGTATTTGGAGATAACACAGTTCCCATTTCGGATCCGGTATACATAGATATTAACAAGATTTTACCAAATACTGACAACCACCTGGCTAATTGTTGCTGTTTTTCCGTCATGTACAAGAGTTGAATACGTTTCAAAAGCATGAAAAGTAATATGAAAAAACGAAAGCGCAGCAGGCCTTACGCGTTGAATGCCAGTGAGCAACAAGAAAACGTGTCTCACTGCGCGAAAAGTAGAACAATAAATGAAGCCCCATTTGCTGAAAGACAATTTGGCCAAGAAATATCGCATATGACCATAGCGAAAGCGACTGAATATTAGGGCCCAAATATATCCATCATTTTAACAGCAGTCATAATGTCTTCGAGTTGATACAAAACGCAGTGAATCGCTGCGAAAATCATGTTCCTTTTGTCAGATACTTATCTTTTGAGCCACGGATATGGTCTGTTATAGGGCAACTTGTAGAGCCCGATACACGTGTTCGACCTTAACAGGTAGGCGACGGCGACATTTTACATAGCCCATTGAGTGAATTTATCACTATATGGGTACTGTTGTACACTTGATTGCTCCTGGCTGGTATCGTTGACATATCATACCTTTCGTTCCTAGTAGTTTCTTAAGACCACGCTCAAATTTCAATATGCCAGATAATCATTTCTCGAGTCACGCATGTGGTTTGTTTGAAGGAAACTTATGAAGACCGATACACAAGTTCAGACCTGACAGTCTCATCAGTCGGGGCGGCACCCTTCGTCTTTTGTCATGCCTCTCGGGAGCTTCACTCCCCATACTGGAAGAAGGCGATGACATAAGATAATCTGGCATATTGAAATTTGAGCGTGGTCTTAAGAAAACACTCGAAACGAAACGTATGTTACTTATTCTGCAACAGTATGTTACTTCGTCACTTACGGTAATCATGCCTCGTGTGATAACATCACCTGTGAGATATCATAAAAGTATTACTTTAATCTGTTCATAGTACTGAGATGGGCATCACTTACAAACCTATGTAAAGGTATTTCACGTCTAATAATGAACATCAACGGCTTCAACCGAGTGGCGAGGATGCTTGGTGCGCGGTTGATCTCCATCCACCCTTCCCACCAACACTGCACCCAATCAACGAATGTCCTGAGGAACGCCATAGCCCGGCTATCGTCAAGTTTGCAGGGAGATCTGTTTAATCAGTGTTCTACGACGTTCTTGAGAAAGCCGAACTCTTCAAGCAAGTGATGAATGCGAGAAAACGAATCGAGTACCAGAAAAATTGGGGTCTGCAGAGTAAAAATATGTACGGGTCGTCTAAATGCACGTCACTTATTGCACTTTCATTGGTGAAGACATACAGTCTCCACTATTTTCAGTAAGGCAAAAAGTCCGCAGCAGAATCTTACGTGCCCACTTGGCACGACTTCTAATTTGGTACATATCATTCGCAGACAGAATTAGTCTACCATTCAGACAAATCGTCATCACTAAATGCTGAAAGATATTGGTTTTTCTATGACAGATGCATTTTCTAGATGAAATGGAATTATCGAGCACTGGAGATAAGAGAATACTGAAGGTAACCCAGTCGCTTTGTTCTTCGACTGATTCAGAGAGAATAGTTGTGGAGGGGATTGAACAGACGCATTGTTAATCATATCGCTTTCTGTTGCATTGTATCAAAACCACTACGTCATTACAGCGCCAAGAGTTGCAAGATTATAACTTACAAGTGAATTCCGTCGGTTTTAGATAAGAACCCCGATTTACATGCAGTGCTTAACAAATATATGATAGACAAACTGCACGTCAGAGTAATGAGGAAGAGGGTGGGGCGGGGAAAGCATGAGTATAGTGATGCATGGTATCAGGAAGCAATGTTCTGGATTGATTTTTTCTCAAAAACTCTTTTATGTAATCATTTGACAACGACCTAGCCTGGCTATAATCAGTACTTATGGAATCGGTTAACTATATGTTAGACGGCAACAGAGAAAAATCGATCTCAATCGCTGGACACAACATTTTCATAGGAGTGTTAGCAATCACTCGAAAGCTTGATTCTTCAGCTAGAGACCCACATGACCGGTTCTCAAAGCACACTTTTGTAGCGTTTTAACATCCAGAGCAAAATTATGTTTCTCACTTGCTGTTCGCCTTCGTTTTTACAAGCGTATAAATCACTGAAAGCACGAAGACCATTTTGTCGTGTAGAGAAACTGTCATAGTATCTTATACAATCGTTTCTTTATTAGGTTTCGTTCAGAACGAAGAAAAAATCCTCATTCGAATAATCAGTTGCATCCTACAGTAGAACGGCCGGTGTATTGATCAAGTGGCACAGCACCTCCGACCTCATGGACTAGCCGATACACAAGGACGCCGAAAGTGTAAAACTCGATCTTATTTTCTCTGCCAACGATGTTTTCAATAAAATAATCATATCGTTGAGTCATTGAAACTTACGCTATCGAATTATAACTAATTGTCTAAATAAAGAGCCCTTCTCAGCAAAGTGCAAAGCACAAATATTTTGTTTCTCCTACAGGCGCTATCAAAAAAGCTTTTCAAAAACGAACACATTTTTGAGTTCCACGAAACTTGTGCTATCGAATGAATACTGCACTCTAAGAAAGAAATTTTGTCCAGCGAATCATAAGCGAGATAAGAATAAAACATGTGATCCCATGAAACATGATTCCATGTTGGATTTTACAGTGTTTATAAAAGGGTATTTTGGAAAAAAAGACCACGTGGGGCTCTAATCGGAGATTCAAGTTTTTGAATGGTTGCTAACACGCCTCTGAAAAGTTCCTGTCCAGCGAATGGGATCGGTTTGTTTTCTTTTGCCGCCGTCTAGCAATAAGTATCAAACAATCTCCTCAACCACTATTCCACGATATAGACGAAGAGACAAGATCTTTAAGCAACAGTGGAAACAACAAGTAAAGCATTCGACGACCTCTGTGAACGGTACATATGAGGAAACGATCCGAAGGCTGGAATTGCTAGGATCCGCATAATAAAATATTAAACTGGTCTGATGAAAAAATACCCAAACAAATTCACGCTTCAAATTATGAAACGCATGTTCTTGAACACAGCGTTTGAAACTGTAGTTAGATATTGCGTTAGTAATGCTTCGTAAAACCTTCTGGATGTAAATATTGAATGAAATGCGAAGCTTTGGATCTCGGGCTAGAGTTAAACCCGCGTAACACCTTTTCGGGGAAGAGAACTAACCACTGCACTACCACAGCTTCTCTTGTGCTATCAATTCTCCCGTTATATAAAGTAAGGACTCTGACAGCAAGAAACCGTTAACGGTTTGGTCTGGTCAGTATACATCGGCATTAAACCCATTCAGCAGAAAAGTGATAGCGGACAGAAGTTCCAACAGCGTTCTAGTTACCCCTACCAATGAAAGTGTCACACGCGGGTTCTACATCAGCCGGAGGTTCAAAGTTTCGCAAACCACTCTAAATCATTAGATGATAGTACCAGTTTGGCTAAGTAGATAAACGAATGTACTTCTTAGCGGTCAGCAAAAATTTGAAAAGAAAACATAAGGAATCACCCACCATATCTATTAGACGGAGATTTCCTTGAGGAACAGGATGTTTTGCGATGGCTGCCATCCAACATAACAGCATCGCAGATCCCGGATTTCTTTGCAGTTATCAAATAATTCGTCATATCTCTTAAGTGCAGAAATACCATCCAATTCTTTATACCTAAAATTATATGTGTATTTTCAAACAAAACATTTATATCGACAAAAACAGCATCGATATTCAAATCTTAAAAGAAGAAAGAACAAGATTAAACAGAAAAAAAATCTAGAGGAAAACGATAGTTCTACAGAAAACTTTTAAGGATTACGGTGTCTATCGCAAGTCTATGGAAACTGACGATGTGGTACCATCGCAAATCTATTCCACAGAGAAAATTGCTCCGGATTTGGAGCAATCACAACTTTTTCTTTTAACAACGAATTGAGAATGAAGGAGGAAAAAACAGAGCTTATCTCTTGGACTTGTCGTTAAAAAACATTAGGACACTACTTTAGCAACCCATTTTTCAGCCTTTTCATGCCATGTCTTTTTCGCCTTTTCTCAGACTTTTACTGATCACTCGATATCTCCAAGTTCGGAAACTCCTATGCCGCTTTTGCTTCCTCAGAAGACTTTTAGTGAGCTGTAGCAGCAAAAATAAAATTTCATTGCATAAATGGTGCATTTTTTATCCGAGAGGGTTTTTTCTCCTAGAGTTTTAGGATGGCATTCGACATCTCAAACCTCGCCAGTTCATAAAAGGTGCTCATTTCATGGAATATCCTCTTCAGTGCACTGCAGGAGCGAAAATAATTATGCGTATCACCCTCGACGCAAATTATGGCGAGCACTCAGATCGAATCAATATAATGTGCCTGAGAGCACACATCATATACTAGTTTGAGGGAAAAGTTCTTTCATATCTGCGAAAAATTCAAATTTTTTTATCTTTGCTTCGCATAGTACCGATAATTGTAAACAGAGTGTTGAAAGAAAAGCACTTGATATCGATTTGTTGAAATCGAGCGCTGTTTCGATAAAGCCATATCAAACCTCGTAACGCAAAGATGACTAAGAACAAGTTCGACGAATTGGAGTGAGTCGAGGTCTTACCGCAACCAGTCTACAATGCAAATACTGAGCCGTCAGTTTATGCTTTGCGCCTCCTCTCAATGGAACATCTTCCTTCGTGGACGCCAATTCGAGACACTTGATCAGGTTGAGGAGGCATGTCAGGAGTGTTTTGAGTCACACCCTAGGGAATGGCGATTTCGAGAAGATCCGGAAGCTTGACGATTGTTGCCAGAAGGTCGTGGATGATGACGAACTTCATTCTGATGAATAATTATTAATGCTTTCGACTGAGTTTATGTATAAACATTGAATTTTTATGGAAGTGTTAAGGAACTTGTTCCTCAACTAAATGTTGCCAAATAAACCCACTATGACCTAAGTTTAGTCTACGTGTGGAACGCGACTTTTTCGTTCTTTTAGTGGTCTATGACGACCTCTTCAAAAACCAAGTTACGTTTAGAATCACTCAAACTTGTACCATCAATCAACTACTAAACTACTAAAAGCACCATCCACGAACCCTAATGCAGCTAAAAAGGTGGGACAATTGCGAAACGTGGTCTCACTTTCGCTGCCTAAGCGTTCTAAGGCTTTCTCAATAAAACGAGTACACGTTACTAATCGCAGAGATTCAAACTATCAAATGAGTAGTAAAAATCAGGAAGGTGAAAACGCTGTTGCTTCTAAAGGGGAAGGAGATGGGTTGCGATTAAGGATTAGTATCAAAACGGTTTTTGAACACATGACGCTTCCTACATAAAATCAACGCTAAACTGTGAAAAATTCTAATCTTAATATCAGTACAAATTCTATAACGAAGATTTCGGACTGATAAAACCCAATACCTTTATACATGAATATTCTTTGAGACCTCGCTCAAAACAAAATAAATTTTGATAACATATTTTGAACCTTTCACAAGAGCTGTTTAAGCTTATGAAGAACTGAACACTTGTTTCGGCTTTTGGGCTCCAACAGTAGCACGGTGCTTTTTGCTTCAGCCAATTCCTTGCGGGGAACATACCCCTTACTTATGAAGAGAATCAACGACGACGATGTTAAACTGCACGCGCAAGGTGAAAAGATCACTTCATACTGCTGCAGAGATAACAAATACTGCATATCCAGTGATAAGATCATCCGCCGCTGATGTGATTAACAGTCGAGTGTCTTATTCAATCTACCAGCAGTAAGCAATCGACTGTTAAGCATTACAATGACGGGTCATCTTATCAGCGGACATGCAGTGATTTGATATCTCTGCAGCAGTGTAACATCTTCGCTGCCGATTCTTTTAGACGCAGGGGGAATATCCCTTGTCAGGGATTGTTTCAAACGAAGAGTGCCGCAGCACTGATGAGGCTGAAAGGCTGAAAGGCTGAGAGAGTGTCTAGCACTTTATGAGTGCCTTAACAATCTCACGAAAGTCTTAAAAATGTTAACAGATTAAAATTTGACACTCCCCGGAATGGATTAAGTGAAAATTCTGGTGCACTGCAACGTAGAATCCTTGATGAGTTTCGAAAATGCAGGAACAGCTCGTAAGGCAAGGATTGTAATGCATAGAGTTGTGACCGTTGTATCCGTCCTCAAAACAGACAGGAATCTATAGTGTGGGCATGCCTGATGGAAACAAAAGTAAAACCGAAAAAGTGGGGAGAACATGGAATTTAGCAGATAATACCAATATTTAGTTATTATCCTTATGAGCAGATATGAGGTTGTTAACAAGAGCGTTTATTGGGTACAATAATACAGCACGCGGAGCGGGGTGGTGGCCGAATGGAGAGTGGTGTTTGGTGCATTTCGGAGCGGGATTGGTCCCCGCCGCCTCTAGCACTCTTCAGTAGGCTCTAACGAGCGCCCCACGGAATACCATAGCTTAGTCATATTCGAAATTGCAAGGAGATGCAGTGAGCCTGTATTCTGGAAAGCTCATGAAGAATTCAACAGATAATGACAATATTTGTTAAAATGTTTATGAAGAAAATGAAATCTTAAAACAAGCAATGAATGCGAGGAGACGAACTGAATGTTAGAATACTGGAACGCGCACAGTGAGAAAAAATTGTGATGCCAAATATATTGAAGTGAATGGTAGCAAGAGTAGAACAAAATTGATGTTTCGACAGTTTCGCGTTCTTTAAAGCCTCATGTTTGATTCACAATTTCTAACATCACTTAAAGACTTATGTAGCCTCGACAGAAAGACACAATAAGACACAATATATAAATACTTAGACAGCATAAATCCTGTCCAGTAAATAATTGAAGGATCTGCAAAGAATTGAACGATAACAGTTTTATGAAAGAACTTCATACTACGCTATTTACTGAAATGAGTTTTTTTACTTTTTTTCTGCTTGGGTTATGGAAGTATTTGACTGAGTAAGCAATGGATCAATTTGATCTTTCGAGGCACTGAGAAAGGCGAAACCGCCCAAACTCGAGCCACTGTGTTACTACTGTACTGCGCTATTCACTTCCATTTTACGATTTTACTTGATCAGTATCACGGCTTTTTTTTCACCTGTACTTCTGACATTCGATTCGTCTCCTCGTCTGCTTGACGATTGCATCTTCTTCATGAACGTCGTAGAATACTAGTTGGGCAGATATTCTAGCAATCTCGAGGATAGCCAGACAGGGCACTCCGTAGGGCGTTCGTTATCGATTGCCAAAGAGTTCTGGGGCGGGGGAGAGGGCACTGAGGAACGAACACCGCTACGAGCATCAATACCTGTTCGGCCACCGATGCCTCTAACTGTACCACTGCATCCAATATACATCTATGAGCAACCTCTTATCTGCTTATCAAGGACGAAATACTGAAATATTGAATCCTGTCGATAGTCGTTTCTTCAAATTGTAACGTCAATAGAAGGTACATGATAAATATCTCAGCGTCGATCATTCTTTGAGAGATGTACCAAGCTTTCGCCTTCGTCTAGAATTGTTTTAGGTGACTAAGTGTATAACTGGCCTTTACAATGGCTCGCGGTGGCCTACCGCTGTATCAAATTAATGTTACTTGCAAACATGTCTGATACCCGTTCACCGACCCGAATGAATGAGGGTTTGCTAGGCCTTGAATGTGGAGCCAAATCATCGATCACCCGACTGACTGACAACTTTGCGTTGCGCAGCACCTCTGACCACTGCGCCACAAGCGTTGTTTTACAGAGTGGAAGTGTGCTGCGCACACTGCTCAGATGTCAGTGGAACGCTTGAAAAAATTGTTGTGAATGTGAAGACATATAGTTAAAGGAGAAATCCACTAAAAGAAAGGTGGAGACTAACAGGTTCTTTTCTGTTATCTGACAAATAAAGAAGTGACCTCTTTTGCTAGACAAGAACTTTTCATACGAGCGTCAGGGACTTATCGAAAGCATAAAACTTCGGCTACTGCGTTACGTGGTCGCTTTTTGAAATAAAAAACCTTTTGATAACGATGTAGCACTAAAATAAAATTATGACTCGCACCTCCTGCGCTTTCATTTTTATCAAGTTCAAAAGTCGCGAGAAGCACGAAAAGCTTATGGATGTGTAGAGGGAATCTTGTAGTACCAAAATCATACGTACTGTCTGGAGTACCCTTCGAAGCAAAGAGAAAATCTCGAATTAAATAACAAAAATTGCACTCCGCATACGTAACGCCATAATGTGATCGACAGATCGCGTACGGAATCCACGATACCATCCTGTACTGCTCCTCCCCCCCCCCCCCTTCCGTGCCGAGTCCACACTTGAGCCGATGGACAAAGCCCGCACAAATAAAATGCAGTCTTACTTTTTGTAATACACTGGAATAGATCAGTATTTCGCCAAAATAAGCCCACTGTGGTAATCAGTGGAACATAACCTATCCAACGATTATTTATAAGATGAGAAAAGAGCTTTGTCTGTGAGAAATCTTCTTTAGAAACACAATGTTTTTTTCTGCTACAATATTATAGAGAGACTTTTTGAAAAAACGGTTATGTGGCGCCTATTACCCAGATATCTCAGCTTTCGAATAATTACCAAAAGTGCAACTGAAGGCCTTTGTCCAGTGAGAAGGATTGTTTGTATATTTCTACCCAGTTAACGAGAAAAATCGACTAGCGTAAATTGAGAAAGACTTAAACTTACAATGGCAACTTCTGTTCACTGAATTTGTCCGAATAATAGCCTCCTGTCGCAGATATGAAGCTGTCCGCCGTTGTACGCATCAAAAATATAAGCTCTAAAGGTCAATGGATGAAAGACCCTGCTCTCAAATAAGAATATCGAAAAACAGATGTAAAAATCACAGAATCCCTGAATTTATCACTTGCCATGTGAGTAATCGTACGATTGCCATACAAGGACTGATCTGTCCTATTTGGGCCTCAAATGTCAAATGCTCCACACTATCCACTGTGGATGACAAAAGACAATCTGGCTAATCCATGAACCATACAATGAAAAGAAATGTCTGGAGCTGGGAGCCAGCAACACATGCTTTCAATTAGACAAGATGCTTTGTCGTTTTGACAATGACCGCGGACCTGAAGTGTCCGACGGCGGCATTTAGAATTCAAAGAAAACAAAAAAGCATCGAAGAGAAAAGCGCACGTGAGTCAATCCCCAAGTGCGAGAATCGAATTCGAGTGGTGTCGGACTTGAAGTGTCCGACCGCGGCATAGCGGTATGAACGACTAAAATCCGAAGGAAAGAAAAACTTCGAAGGAGGCATCCCACGTGGGTCGATCTGGATGCACCATGCACTTAATTCTATTCGTACCATCATAAAAATGATCTTTTATGCAGATCTGGTCTTTACAATGATTTGAGGCGGTATACCGATGCATGAAGTCACTGTTGCCATCCCAGAAAGGTTCGGTACCAATGCGCCCATCCTGCACGGATGGAAGGCCTGGTGATCTTTAAGCGTGGGATCACACTATTGACCATCAACTGATCGATCCACGGGTGCGTTGTAGAGCACTCCAACCACTGCGCCACACACTCTTTTGGGTACTTACTCATGAGTGATGTGTCAGGCCGAGGTTGAGTAGAAATGGGTTTAGCTATTCTAGGTGATCCTGAACTCCTTCTACTGAATTTCCCACTTGACTGATTTCAGTCGGAATGCCATGCATATAACCTACGTACACATCAGCAAGTGTGTTTATGATAAAAAATGCAAAGCGCTCGCCGTCAATCAATTCTTAAGAAGATGCGCCATGCATTTAATTCCATTCGCCGCGGAACTCAAGCGGATTTATGCATATGTGGAATTTATAATAAGTCGTGGGTGGATTACCGATGTAATAAGTTACTGCTACGATCCTCCCAGCCAATCGCACGAATTTACCGACTATGAAAAGATAACAGCATGATGAATTATAAGAGCGGGATTGAACAATTGAACATGTATACATCGTGCGCGCTTCTAACCACTGCGTCACATGAGCTAGCTTCGCACTTACAGCAGAGGAGAATGTCAAATACAACTACGTACGCAGTTTAAAGAATAATTATTATTGCATTTGTTGCTAATTTGTGCATAAAAAACAAAACTTTAAAGAATTTCCCAGATCTTTTAACTCAACGCTGGAAGATAAAATGTTTCCACTCATTTCTCAATCTCAGGACTCCCTATAGATTTCGCTATTGCGATGGTACTATCACAAGTACCATAAACAGAAAACGGAGTCCGATGCACTAAGTCTCTGGAAGTAATCCGATCAGCCAGACCTGCGTCAGTCAAGTCCAATGACTTGACCCTACATGATAAATTCCGAGACATATATGGGTGTAAGATGTCGTGACACTGCAAAAATAAACAAACCAGAGCAAACGACATGAATCGGAGAGTCAACTGAAAGGAACTGACTTTTACTCGTCCTGGAGCGTTTGAAGTGAATGTCTCGACGGTCCCTTCGCTTAAATAGCGAACTTGCGTCGGAGAAGGTGGGAAGTAGCTTGACGTTAATGAGAATAACAACAGCGCACAAAAGAGACACCGAGAGGCTATGCGATGAATACTATGCGATAGTAGCCTTGTTCTTCTGAGTGGCTTAAGGGGATACCCGTTTGAATACGGTATGAAAAAGCTTTCTTCTCCAATGACTACTCAAATGTGAACATAAATTCTTATTTTGCCGCTTTTAGCAGTGGTAAAACGCTTGAAATGAATATCCGATAAAGCTAGGTGATGTGCAAAAAATATAGAATCGTACTCGCTATCCTATCCTATCCTATCCTATCCTATCCTATCCACCACCCTATCCACCCTATCCTGTAGCGCATGGCGACCTATTGCGCGAGCGGAGCTTGAATCCCGACCAAGGTTCAGCGTTTACTACATCACTCAACATTATCGATCATATAGTGATCATCATGCCACTGCTAAAAGCGGTTGAACAAAAAGAATTTTCATTGATTACATGTATTCAATATCTGTCAACACAACTGAGTTCAATGCCAATATGCGTTTGTCAGGCCAAACCGTTGACGGTTCGTTGCTGGAAGATTCAATACGTTGTATTGCAGAATGAAAGACGACAGAACAAGAGCAAAGGTAGTGCAGTGGGTCAGCACGTGTCTCCCGAAGGGTAAAATATGGGCTCAATTTCTGTCCAAGGGTTGGAGCATTGCATATCATTGAACATTATCGAGTAAACGCTTGATTAGAACATGATAACAAGGGCTCACCTATACTCCCATGAACAACTACTGCAGCACGACGCTTGCATTTATTATTTGAAAAATCGATGGCTGAAGGTTTCGGCAAAATTGGAGAAATTAATATAAACAGGTACAAATTTCATCAGAAAAAAAAAGCACAACAATTTGTTAGGTAATATCCATCGCTTTTTTGTTATTGGGCAGGGATTTTTGTAAAAGGAGAATTTGAGAACTAATAATTCACAATTTTTTTTTACTTCAAAAAAATGAGACAAAACATATGAGTCTGATATTTCAAGATTTCCTCTACATTCTCATGTGATTTTCGTTCATAGGCTTGAACGGTTTAGATGTAGGCTTATCAGCGAGTTATATTTGGTAGTATAAAATGAACAGACCAAGCCCACAGAACCACTGAACAACGTTCTTTTGATGATTCCAATAAACGATACCTCAGAAATCCTCATAGAACAAAGGGTAAACTTTCACATAAATAACGAAAAAACCGCGCGATAACGCGAGACGCGCGTAAAAGACATTTTTATTCTCCTTGCTACTGCGCTGTAAGAAGGCCACTCAAAAACCATGCACAATCTCTTATTCTCCGGTATTCAAGCTTTGGAACAATTACTACCAGTGCAGTGGAAATCTCTTATTCAGCAAAAGAAGTTCTTCAGGGAAATCTTGCCCGATAACCGAAAGTACCCATTTTTCACTACTCATGGCGAGGCTTAGTAGTCCTCGGAGGTATTTCAAACTGCTACTTTGAACAGAAAATTCTTCAAAAGGATCAACGAGGTTCCACGAAGATATAGACAGCTTTAAACACCGCTCACGACATCACCATTTATCTCTTTGTGATAGGTGATACAAAGGAAGGATCTATAGTTTGAATGACAATTAAATTTTGGAAGAATAATCACATAAATCGGCTAATCACCCTCCAGAAACACTTACAATCACACACTTCATGCTTATTGCCGTACTCATGTCGAGGTGTATTAAGGATCGGTCATAAACCGCTCCTTTAGCAGTGTTAGGCTGTTATAACTATATATTCCATAGTTTTGGGTGATATACAAAATTTCATACTTTGCCGAAAGTTGAACCCGTGGCTCATTCTTAGCGCGGGCGAGTTATTACTATATGCACTTACCTAGCCAAACAGTTTCCGGCGGATTACTGACACATATACCTTATATCGCAGAAAGACTGACAGATGATCAGGGAGCCCGAAAGTGCAATGGCTAGAATGCGCTACGGAAAGGGTAAGACATGGGTTTCAACACCTGCTCGAGGCTCAGATTTTGCATATCATTCAACGTCATTGGTATTACACCTATTGTGTCTCCAAAAGCAACAGAATTAATTGAAGCACACAATCCATGCTGATACCGTAGGAGTGGGTTTATCATCTAAGGCAGACGTGCACATCGCTGCTAACTGAAACACTTTCTAAGAATGAAGTAGTTGGACAGAATCCGAAACGGACAAGTGGATATCAATTATCACTGATTCTTTATCGATCGCCATAGATCACACTGATAAGTTCCATTAGTACCGGTTCATTGAATAGATGGCGCTGCGCCGACTTGGTTGATTGAACCTTCTGTAAACGCCAGCCTTATGACTTATAAGGTGGAAAGTTGGTTCTTTTCCGTTTGGCAGCACAGGAGGGAAAACCATTGTATTTCGTTGGACATGAATGGCAAGAACTTCTTATAAGATTGTTAGTAATCACTCAGAAGCTTAAATCACTGGCTAGCACGATATGAGGCCGTTTTTCGGAAATACCCTTTTATAACGGTGTAAAAATCGAAATAAAGTTATGCACAAATGGGTCGCACAATTTTACTGCTATTTCGCTGGAAGCACTAAGAGCATATGAACATGCAGAGGAAATCTTGTAATATCAGAATAATACGTTTAATCTAGAGTTCTTTGAAATGAGAGAAACAATTGGTGATTAAAACAAGGAAAATCGCGCTTCACATGTCACCCATCGAAGCACCATCGATCGATGGCCATTTCAAAATCGCGGTATCCACTGTGCCCCGCCCTTCTCCTTCCCCGCCTGCCACCTCGTGAATTAGCCGAAAAAAACACATGCGCACGTATGCTAATCAGTCGAATTATCCTGACGACATTGCAGAGTAAAGATCTTTCCAGAAAATAAGCACAGCGTTGAAATTGTAGATCTTACGCCATCGATTCTTTACTAATAGACTAAAGAAAGCGCTCTTCACTGCAAGAAGCATGTGCGTGTAAAACACAAACGTTTTTCCACGCTGAAGCTTTATAAAAAAGCATCCTGGAAAACCATCTACTTATCACCCAGCAAGAGTATTTGAACTTTCGAATGAGTGCTAGCACTCTTATAAAAAGTTTTTGTCCAGCGAAATGGATCGGTTATTTATCCTCTGCAATAAAACGGAAAAGAACAGAAAATTTCACCACGAAACCTCACTAGCTTCATAGCGTTATCGATCCAAAATTTTAGAACATCTCACAAGAGGCGATTCAATGGCTACTTCTAACCGATATATACGAATATACTCAGATAAAAGTGCGCAACTAAATTCACAAGACGACAAATCAAAATGTGCTCAACGGTTGATCTCAATTGAAAATGTATCACGGTATAATCTAGTGATATAGAGCACGTGAACTGCTAACTTCTACGCTATCAAGGATTAATTTATTTAAGCTGACATCTCTATACAGAAGGCAGAACTATTCTTCTGCTGTTACTATTAGACAATGGATAAAACTGAGTCATTTAGTTCTACACTCAAGACACAGCAAGCACAGAAAGCTGAAAGGATGTAAGAATGAAAGAATTAAACTGGACATATCCGGCCTTTAATCGCGGTGACATAGCGACCGATCAATTCAGTGCTGTAATCCTCCCAGCCAAGTCTGGCGTCAATCCATCGACACTGGAGGAAAAGAAAGCATGGTGAGCCTTAAGTGCGGGATTGAACCGTCCACCACGTGTGCGTTGCAGAACACCTCTAATCAATATGCCACACGCGCTCTTTTGTGAACACATGTTGGTATTGAAGTCAGTCAGACCGACAGTCATTGGACATAAGTAGTTGACATGTTTTGCCGCCTTTATCGCAGTGTTATCATAATATAGATGTTTATGCATGAGCAGTGGAGTGCTTCCTCACATATCCGTCACTCGTGACCACCCAGCCCTCATTTGGAGCCTACCAAGCTATACGTTGGGTACAGAAAGCTCTCCAAACAGCAGTAAAAATGAACCCTATTTTCTAACCTCGAAAAAGCCTCTTGATATGGCACCGCTAGGAAGAACGAGTACCGAGAGGCTCATATAACCTTAGGGCCAAACTAGGATGCTAAAATCGAAACGGACTAAACTGACTATCTGTACTTACAATGCAGCAGTACTTGCTTGCAAATCCACTATAGATGATCTATTGATTCAAGCACGAAGAATAAAAGACGTTACTGACCTGGCTGAGACGAGAAGACGACATCTTTTTTGCGATGTTTATTACACCGGAGAAGAACTGTTCCTTGGAAAATGCGAGCGCAGAAGTGTCCGCGGCGTTGGCGTTCTCGTCAAATCGAATTTGACTGAGAGCATTGATTTGTTTGAACAACTCACAACTCGTATCGAACGATTGCGGTTGAAAAGATAGTCCTGTGATGGCTTTGACCATCTTCGTTGCTTACGCACCCTGCATCAAGCTATGACGAAGACGAAGTCGAAGCGTTCTAAATAGATCTAGAAAAAATTTCTAAAAAATATCGTACATTCTCAAAGGTCATTGTCGGAAATTCTAACGCAAAAATTGGACCTAGAAGAACGTGTGAAGAACGTCACGTTGAATTCACAGATTAGAATGGAATGAACAAGGAGAAGGCTATCTAAGTTTATCATGAAGAGCCAAACCATTCATGGTAACTCGCAATTCCAAAAGCCTCTTTCTCAGCGATGGCGGTGGAAGTCACTCAATGGATACTAACATAAACGAAATAGACCACATCCTAGTAAATCGAAGGTCTTGCCTGACCGATGTCGCTGTTGTTTCTAAGTTCTACACGGGATGAGACCATCGCCTCCTCGCGCAACGTTCCGTTTTCCGAGGAGAGGAGAGAAAGCCGCTAAGGTCAGAAAACGAAGTCCCAGAACTACCATAAACTGGGATGTATTCAAATCATTACCTTGGGAAGATATCGCTGTCGACAATATCGACGAAAAATACGATCGACTCTTTGCATGTCTTCACGTTAGCGCTATGAAAGTCGAGAGTCCTAAGGTCACGAAGAGACGCTTGTCTCCGCAGCTACTCGAGCTGAAACGTTAACGTGGAATCGCACGCGCTACAGGCAACCGAAACCTTGAATCCAAATTTGCGAAAACGCTGCAGAGAAGAGATAAAAGAACGGCTTTAAGAGGGAAAAGCAGCAGCTATGGCAGAAGCTGCAAAAGCAAGGAAGAGCATTTGCAAAGCCCAGCGAGGCTTCGCCAACTATAAGACCAAGATGATTGCACTCCGATGTCCTAACGGGACACTTTCAGCTTCCAGAAGGGCTATGGAAAAAGTCTTCCAGCGATACTACTGGAATCTCTTCGCTAGCCATGTCCTCTTACCGTCATATAAATTGAAAGAGGACGAGTATGCTGTTTCACCGGTTCTCCGTGCCAGAATCCGGCATGCTATATCGTCTTTGAAGAACAGAACATCACCCGGTCCAGACAGGATTAGACCAGAACACCTGAAGAACTTGCCGCCAGTTCTCATCAACACCCTGGCTCGGCTATTCACTCGCTACCAGTCAAAATGGAAGGTCGCTATTCAGTGGAAAACCAGCAAGACCGTATTGTTGTTCAAAAAGGGAGACCTCACGACATAGGCAATTATCGCCCAGTCTGCTTGCTGTCCGTTGTCTATAAATTCTTTACTCGAGTCATCTTAAATAGAATTGACAGACCACTGGACGAAGGACAGCCATGCGAACAAGGAGGGTTCCGGAAAGGATTTAGTACCATAGACCACATCCACACGATCACAAGACTCATTGAAGTTTCGACTGGAGTACAAACAACCACTCTGTCTCACTTTCTTTGATCTGAAGAAAGCTTTTGATTCAGTGGAAACAGAAGCGGTTATAGGGGCCCTGGATAATCAGGGCCTCTCTACTCGGTGCATAATGATCCTTCGTGAGCTTTGTAAAGATTACACAAAAAAAATTTTCTATTCTACAACGATATCAGCATTGACGTAAGAAGAGGTGTTCGACAAGGCGACACATTTTTGCCGAAACTATTCACTACCACCCTACAAAGCGTCATGCGAACATTAGCATGGGACGATATGGGAGTGAAAATTGACGGTCGATTACTCAAACCATCTTCGCTTTGCTGACGATATTTTTCTCATCTACGAGCTCCAGTTACTTCTATCTGGGTAGTGAAATCTACATGATGAATGACCTAGCTCCAGAGTTGAGCAGGAGGGAACGAGCGGCTTGGGGAACGTTTAAGAGCATCGAAGATGTAGTGAAGAGGACAAAGAACATCCGACTTCGTGCCCACCTTTTCTACTCTGCAATTGCCCCTGCCCTAACGTATGCAGCAGAAACCTGGTCGCTACGTAAGCAAGATAAAAAATCAGTTGGCGTTATCAAACGCGCAGTCGAAAGGTCGAAAGTAGGAGTACCCCGTATCCTGCAAATGAAAGAAAGGATCCGAAGTTGCGACCTTCGTCAACGATCGAAAATCAGAGACTCCGTTCTACACGTCAGGATATCGAAAATAAGGTGGGCCGGACAGGTGATGCGCTTCATCGACAACCGATGGACGAGAGCCGTTACCGACTGGATTCCTCGGGACGTCAAGCGCTCTAAGGGAAGACCACTGACCCGATAGTCCGATTTCTTTACGATTTCTTACGAAAGCGATAGAAGAAAGATATGATGCTCAGCGAATTCCTAGAGCGAGGAGGACCTACTGGGCTGCTCTTGTGCGCGATAGGGAAAAATGGAAAAGTTTCTGGTACTCGCTCAAGTCACTTAACGATCAACGGGGCGACAGGTGATACAGGTGATTCACATTTATATTTGCATCAGCTGCATTCGTATCTGCCGATATTTTACAAACTACGGTATGAAACTCGGGCCAGTGGCTATGTTCGAATGCGACCACCGCCATGGACGACAATGGCGAGATGAGGAGACGATTTTAAGGTGTGCTGGGCTCCGCGCGTACATGACGTCACTCGAATAGAATGCAGCTCCTGGCTCTCCCACAGATAACAATTTCACGTTCTTCAATGATTCTCAAAATTCTACCTCTATTAACCATCCCGGGCTAATGCTCAGTAATTGATTAATGCCAGACCCCTTATGTTCGGCACATAGAGTGCTTAAGCGGAGAAGTACGACTCATTTCACCGGATCACTGCGCTCATGAAATATGTGAAGATGATTACTGTAGAATGTTTGATCGACTGCTGCAATACACCGTTATAGTAATATTCGCTTGCAATAATACTTCACAAATTTTCCCAGTTTTTCACCATCTCAGCTCCTTTCTAAGGTATCCTTGCGTAAGGTCGCATGCAGTTTGCATGAGCTTTGAGACAGACTCCGTAAAAAGGCTTATGACGAAGAACATATTAAGAGTGAACAACAGCAAACGGGGGCATTACCTTTACCATTATTTCCTCGGCGGTTTTATAAACAGCAAAGCACTAACAACGGAATAGATATGAAATTTCGGATATTTGTTAATGAGACCTTTGAAATTCTCAGTCACTATCACGGAAGAAGTTCCGCTTCAGCATCACAAAAGCACGACAATGCTGAATGCGGGAGGTGCGGGAGATGATAGCTTCCAAAAACATTAGACTTTCCGCTAGTAATAAGGGGGTGAGTTTGTGGTAATTCGTTCTCAGTTAGACATTGATATAAAGAAAAACATCTTAACGATGCCACACTCTATCGACCGTCTTCTAAAAAAAGTCTAAAAGCAATACCAAACGTTAAATTATGAGTGGATCAGAGTAGCAATAGCAGCTGGTTTGAAATTATCTTTTATTTCTCATTTAATAGTTAACTTACCAACGTGTCTTGTCTTATATTTGCACATAAAAATCCATGAGCTGGTGCGTGGGTTAGATCCATAATCAGCTGTGCAGACGGATCTACGGATAGAATAGGATGGTTTCTTACTCTAATAGTACCCCAGTTGTTAGGTCACATTCCAGCCCAACTCACCAACACTCAATTGTTCTCGGACAATCTAAGGAACGCACGTCCCAACAGCTCCTGCGTAATGGAGTTCTTCTACGTCCACTACCTTTATACGAACGTGTTGAATGACTCCGCATTACAAGCCATTCGCGAACTCAACGGTCAACACCACGGAGCAATAAACATGTACGGCTTGTCTATTCAACAGCTGATGGTTCTCCTGAAAGAGTGCCTAAACTGCTCGGTCTTAAAATGGTCTAGAAACTACTTCGCACAGAAGAGAGGGTTAGCAATGGTCTCGATCGCCTAATAATCTTAAGCGCCAATTAGCCCGCAATCGCTTATACGATCTTCTATATACAAAAAAGTGCATAATTTACCTTAACGGTAAAGGCGGTGACTGCATGAGTATGGGTACAGTTTACTCAATCTCTTGCAAGGCGTACGACAGCGAGTGCATTGGCGAAACGGGTAGGCTACTCTTTGTCCGCATAAAAGATCACCTAGCCGGTAAACGTAACTATACCAAATACCCCACCAGGTACGCACAGGACACAGATACATGAGGAGGATGATTTTGATGTAAAAGTAATTATCCTTGAGCAAGAACGCAAGACCTCGACGGGCAAAGCCCTCCAGGCGTTTTGGATCCATTCCAAAAATCGCTCCATGAATCGTAAAGATGAGTGCCTCCTAAGAGTTCGATCAGTAGTAATGCCTGGCTCAAATCGCAGTCTACTGGCAATAATCCGTTTTGAGAATGAAGAAAAAACTGAGGAAACCGCATTACGAAAGGAATATTGAGGCAATCCCATATTTACGTCGGCGCTTTTCGTTTTGAAAAGTTCTTGGACTTCGACGCTCATATTCGCCCTCGTCATCTACGAATTTCTCGCCTTTCTACTGTACAACGCACACAGTGAAGAGCCTGCTCTTCACTGTGTTGTAACCGGTGACCACAACTTCCTTTTTCCACGAGACAGTGTTATTGTGTCTCATTCCACATATCACTTTTCCTCATACCGATAGTGTTGAGGCAACTCGTTACACGTTGCCCATCGCATTATCACTATTCACGTAGTTCATAGGTCCTATTGATCATGTGCTTTCGTACTTCATCTTCCTATGCACGTTACAGTTATTTCGCTTATCGTTTCTATGGTTTTATCCTGCCTTATGCCTTCCGCTATTTCTAATGCAGTCATCATGTATATGAGCATTTGACTGCTGTCTTATTGTTACTTTGTTATAATGTATTTGATATGAACACAGGAATTCAGCAACCACGTTGGCTAACGCTGTTTTAGAATCACTAGCCAGCCTCTTTGCATGCCATGAATGGTTAGTCAAGCAACAATCCTGCTTTCAAATCAGACCGATCGACAATTCTTCAGCATTATTTCAACATTATGCTTATTTATATGCACATATCACAAATCTTCCTCAATGACGGCATCTCTGTCCGGTTGTTGTGAGAGATAGGCTATCGAAAATAAGACTGATTGGATGTGTACTGAGTTTTAACGGTAATCCATGGATAAGAGCCGCTGCCGGCTAGATTCTTAAGATGCCAAGCGTACCACAACAGAACCACCTATTCGATAATCAGATTTTTTTATGGGAAGCTTAGAAGAAGGATGTACAACTCCACGATTTTCTAAAACGTGGTGCGACCATGGTCTAAACGTGCATGCTACATAGCTTCCGCGCTACACACTTGCGTCACTCGATAATCAACGGGACGACATGTAACTGCAGACGTTCTATATCTTCCACTTGAAAAATTTATCTAACAATCAACAATTTATACAATTAGCGATCAGTAATAGTTTGCCCTTATTCAAGCAACACCGTTTAATATTGCAATATGATTCTTTACAACTCACCATAATGATGTGAAAAAGGAATTTATATGGTTATATCCACTGCATAACTTATTACAATGAAAAAGAGTTAGAAGAAAAACAGGAAAATTACGTTCAACACCCGTCTGAGGTGCAGAGCTTTTCATATTACTTGACAATTTTCACTAAATAAATACACACCACAGCATTGTTATTACACTTTATTGAATGCTAAAAGCAGTATGATTACACAAAGGATGAGTACATATACTTCCACACAGAAGAGCTGAATATCCCGAATAAAATTTGGAAGAGTGCATAGAAAAGTGTAGAGAAAACATAAGATATCAGGAATGTAAAATCCCCTCAGGACGCAGGAAAGAACCTAATTATATACATAACAACACAGCCGGTTTAGTAACTCTGCCGCCTTTCAATGTACATATTAGGGAAAATGTAGCATTAATGAGGGACTTTGTCAGCGCCTTGAAAGTCCTCATGCTTGGCCTGTCAAATGAAGGCCACATGATGACGTAATGAGGAAGAGGTTTGTCCAGGCATCGGTGGAGGCGATGGCGGAATAGTCGTGAATGAACCACGCTAATCATCACTTTCCATTTCAAAATATGAGTGAGGCGATGACTGATCTAGGGTGCAGCCAGTATGCGACGACGATCCGTAATTTGATCTACACAAGTGAAGCCGAAAAGAACCGTAGTGGTGCGACTAAAAGAAAGTATCGTTTAGATTTTAGCGTTGGTCATAGTTTTAATTGCCGCAAAGTATCAGTAAATCAGAGAAGGTGCTACAAAAACTCAAAGGAGAGAAAAGAATATGGGACTACAAATATATTGCTAAAAAACCAATGGCCCAATGACGGATAAATTGAACTGATTGGTTCTGAGTGAACATCCCGAGAACACATCCACTCCAAGGACGGCCGCTTAAGTTGGGCGGATGTGTCCCTAAGAAATTTAAATCGGCTGTCTACATTTTACAGATCCGCTATTAGACTCGCACCAGCCGCCCTGCTCGATAAGAGCCGCCATGCACGATAACTGCGCAAAGAAAAGCTATTGGAAATTTTGGGAAAATTCGCACATCTCGTGAAGACGGACCGTCCAAGCGTCCAAGTAAGCAATATGGAATGTTTGAGAAAACTTTGAAAAAATCAGTGTTCACAGATTCCTATTGGCTTTGCTCAAAGTATTGTGTAACGTAAGAATCGTGGACATCACTCAGTATCCCTGGGTATACAACGAAAAGCGTCGAAATCTTAGCCGAATAATAGTTTTTACCAACCATAAACCACATGCCTAATCGACAATGAATAATTATTTGGAAATGCCGAGATTCGATGAAAGTTTGTTTTTAATATGTAACAACGCCTATGAAGTCGATTTCGCCCAATTTCTAAGCGTGATACCGTGATAGTACTTGTGTGATTGAATGAATCAATTATGTGCTGAAGCAACATAATGCTGGAAGTCTGGCAGGCACCACCAATATTCATTGAATTGGATACTGAAGGTACACTATGCTTCACAGACTCTTCAACACCGCTATTCGAGGAAGAATGAGATGACAAGCCGGGAATCTAAAGTTTAATCATCATGATTGTAATTGGCCAACGACCTCTGTCACTAATCGGTTTCCAGTGAAAAAGACTAAGAATTTTCCCAACTATCTGAATGCATTCATTTTATTGTCAAGAATAAGAATAGAATATCCATACCGTTGCACTATGCCGTCGGCGAAAAAAATTGCGAAATACAAATGCTTTGAAATTTAAGCAAAATTTCAACCAAAAATGCCCTAACTAAACTTTTTCTTGAAATTTCGTCCTTTTCTGACAGAAAAATAATTTTCGTTGGTGAGAAAAATCTTAATTCTTCACACAAACCACCTACTGTGAAGATTACATGCTCTAATCGCAAGGCCCATACGGTCGACTGCGCACGAGCGACAGGCGCGATACTGCTTCCTATCAATGGCCGCCGTGAAAGAGTTAAATATTGACCTTCTATATGAACCATCATAGGTGTGGAAAGAAACATAAGCAAGAACAAAAAAGAACGTAAGTACTAACCTAGTATCTGCCAAAAAGTAAAAGAAAACTAGCGTACCAATGAGTATGCCAGCTTCATCTTTGAATTAGATAATAGTGACCATGATTTAGCCCTCTCCACCTAGATTTTTAATAAACATAATTCACCTATAGCAATGAAGATAGTGTCAAGACACCGCTACAATACATAGTATAGTCGATTTCAAAACTTACCATTAGCTCGGATAGAAATAAGTAGGTGTTCGATTGCCTGGTCGCGACTTTCATATAATTCTGAAACCACAGAAATCATAAAACGGACTTCAACAGAGGCTTTGAAAATTTGAATGAAATGAGTTTGAAAATCAAATCAAATAGGTGTATTAATGAGAATATCAAATAGAGTTATATGTAGCTGATCAAAAATATTTGCACAGGCCACAAAACTATGTGTTGTGAAAATTTCGCAAATTAGGAAAGCACGCTAAGGAAACGCCCAGGCACGGCAATCTCAGAGACTGCAAAAAAAAAATCGTCTCGACAAGTATTTACGTCACTGACAAGGAAGAGGAAATCCTTAAGCAGCAGCCGAAAGCACACATGGACTAATCGAAGACTTTTGTGCAGGATGCATGAGAGGAACAAATTCAATGCAAAAAGTGCTGGGATTTACGCAGTAAATTATGATGATGGATATTGTTGTAATAAAATCAGTGTAAAGTAGTTTTTCCGCTGGTACTCTTACGCATTATTTACACATTCATAGATTATTCATGGTGCTTTAACACTGGATAAAACAGCTGGTAACTCCGCTGGTTCAAGCAATGATGAACGCCGTAGAAACGGTAGCTCTATTGGAACCAGTTTCTTGTATGTGACACTGATAAAACTTCGTATATAGTTGGGCTACAAATCGTCCTACTATGAATCATTAACGCATAAATTATTTCAGTGCGTTTAACCCTAACACTAATACTTAACAGTGATAGTGATAGTGATTGTGATAGTGATCATAGTGATAATGATGATAGTGATAACGATAGTGAAAGTGACAGTGGTAGTGGTAGTGATAATGATAATGGTAATGATAGTGATGGTGATAGTGACAGTGATGGTAATAATGATAACTACCATTATCATCATCATCATCATTACCATTATCATTATCATCACTATCATTATCGCTATTATTATTGCTATCATCGTCATCACTAGTCACTATCACTATCATTTATACCACTATTACTATCACTATGATTACCATCACTATCATCACTATCACTTCGGCCGTTATCACTATGATCAGTATCACTGTCATCACCATTACTGTTTTCATTATCACTATCATCACTACCACTGTCATCCCAATCGATATCACTATTATCAACATAGCTTTTATCACTATCACTATCATACTATTACTACACGGAATATGGTGTGATTTGGTGTGCCAAAGATTCGAGCATATGTGAAATCACAAAGAACAGACATGTATGGTGTTGGTGGGACTAGACACGTCTGTGAATCCGGTGGTCCTCAACCGGTTAAATGATAACGCGGCGTTGCCAATAGCACTAACAAAATTAACAAGAGAAATTGGCAAATAGAAGCAAAAACATCGTACACACTCGTTGAAGTACACCACTCGAGTGCATGGGAGGCATCAATTGACTGCCTCGATATTGAGTGTATGTTGCACTATTCCCACTTATCATTGCTCCGTTTGATGGTGGTACGTAGCTTCTGCAGATGAAAGCAGACTTTCAAATTCAGTTAACATGCTACAAACTGCTATTTTCCTGACATCGCTGACACACTGCTGCTACTGCTAGCATTGACGGAAACAAAAAAAGAAAAACGAGAAAAGAGCGTCTTCGAAAGCAAAAAATTGAAAATTTCTGCATAAATTCCAAACAAAAACAATGAAAACTATTTTCAAAATAAAGGTCATCGTTTCCTATGACTTTCTCCCATCGGTCCGCCAAGTTTCGGATCTGGTCGGAGTATCAACTTCCAATTAGAGAACTCCTGACATACCTCTTCAACATCAACGAACTATCCAAATCGGCGACCTTTCAAGAAGTGTTGCATTGATCTGCATAGACCAAAGTCGCATGGAGCGCAATGTGGACGGTAGGCGGGACGTGGCAAAACCGCGACACCGTCTAACTCATCAAACACTTCCTTGATCTTCTTCGCAGTTTGCAGTCTGGCATTCTCTGCCTCATCAAAGCGCAGTTTCGGTTGAAGAGCAGGCGGATGCGGTAGATATCACCTCTTAGATCCATTTTTAGAAGCCTCCAAAGCATTTGCAAGGCAGCGTAATTTTTATTTTGTGGAACGAAGAATAGGGCAGAAATCTCAGGAAGTTAGTACATCCTGCCAAAAATGATCAATGATTACTGGATCAATACCACATTTGGTAATAAAATGACTTTTTTGCATGGCACGCGGTGCGGTAAACCGACTTCCGCGAGCTCTCTAATTACAAAGCCGAGTTTTTTTTTATGGAAATCTAGATTTCATAAGCAGTGAAGAAGTTTTGTGAGCACTAATAAATAGCATGACTGGAGAGACTACAATAAGGCTATGAGGAATAAGAAGAACGCTAATGCTTCTTAGTGAAAAATAAATCATTCAGTTGTTTGTCAAGAAAGACACTGCACATTGCATAGAAAAATACATTTTAAAATGCAACTGTGCATTGTAAACCTTTTCTCGAAAGCCCTTATATAAACTATTTGAAAAAGCGCTTTTTTTACGAATTATTCGAGGTAAGTTAATTCATGTCCGGTCTTCACAACGACTCGCGGTCGCTTGTCGATGTTCAAGTCAGTACTGTTGCCCTCCCAGACAAGTCTGGCACCAATTTATCGACCTCGGACAGATAGACGACTTGATGACTCATGAGGGCGATATCGAATCACTTTCGTCGCGACAATATTGAACGATCGAAACGATTACACTCCAAAGACGTAAAACATGAACGACAAAGCTAGGAAAATCCGTGCAGTTGTGTAAAAGAGAATAATTACTCCGAAGAAAAATTCCATGGTACAGAATTTGGTACCAAATGCAGGTAAATTCGGAAAGTGAAGTGAGCATGAACTTGCTATCTAGTGCTACTTGTTTGGCAGCACAGTGTGCAGTCAACGTGACAAATACAAGATATGTGGGTGAGAGAAGAGCGTTGGCCATCTGGTTATTGTGATTTTGTAAATGAAAGAATTCCCTATTCAGATAATGCTTGGACATTGATAGTTAGTTTATACAAACATAATAGAAAGTGCTAATGACATTCCATGAATAAACGTTTAATTTTTGCTCTCATTCAAAATTTCGTTGAAAACGCTTTCAAAGGAAAAGTGGAAATGCTAAATACAAACCTTGGAATCAATCACATACTTTTCAATGATTGAGCCACGCGAGGTTGTTGAAAAAAATTTTCGGCTAACGTTGCGACGTTTTCGTCTCTTCACATCCGCTGATCCGTCGCTTGCCCACCGCTCTTGGCGCTCGCTGTGACTTCAACTTTGTCTTCAGTCGACTCGAATCGTCTTCGGTGGACAGCGCTCGAATGAGGAACCTCACTCAGTGTTTTTTCAAATACGCGGCGGTTGATGGTGATAGTGATTATCCACTGATAAGATATCATAAAAGAGGTTGCTGATGATGTGATTGGCTGTTAAGAAAAAATCACATATAAAACGGTTGTCAATGATACTGACTGCCGTTGATAATAAACTATGCATAAGAAGAGTGAAGGGCATTATTGCACCCTCAAAAAAAACCGATTAAGTTGGAGGTTTATGCATGGGGCTGCCCTATCATTATCTTGCTACTTCGACATTTCAGTTAAATCTAATTTATTCAAAGAAATTAGTTGAACGACAGATAAATCATCATCATAAACAATGATATACAACCATTTGCTGTAAAGTGATTGATTGAATTACTCAGTAATTTGAGAAAAAAGGAGACTTGTGATCAAAGAATTAGGCGATGTCAGCTTTGAGTTAGTATATTTAAATTTTTTCCCGCCCGCAGACACTGCTTAAGGGTACGCAAAATGATAATCCAATGGAGCAAATCACGGCCGTACTTTGGCTGAGGTGCCGTTGTCCAACTCTCCAAATTATGGGAACCGGCTTGTCAATGTGAGGTCAGTCGTTATCGCGGAGGACGGCAAGACGGGTTCATTTTTCGCACTGCTGTTGTCAGCTTTCGCAGTTGTTTCCCGTTTGGTTGGTACTGATTGTTTGCTTGCTGTTGATCAGCTTCAAAGCACCATGCCTTGCTAATCCCGGAAAACTGAGCATAACTTCCCGAGCATAGGAATTGATCTTTGATGGTTGTGGCAAGTTATTCGCTGCGATGCAACCAATAGACGAGGCGCGTGTTGTTCTCAGATTAAATCCAAGACTTTTGCCCAGTGATGATAATATAAGTAAGGTCCTTGTACTTTTGCAGCAGAAGACTTTTGCAAACAGTTACGCTTGCAACATTGCCCCAATAGATCAATCATTTATGAGATGCCCATCCAGATATCACTTTGCAGTAGCTTATTTCAATTTCATGACGAGGGATGGTGCTACCCCAGGAAGGGGGGAGAGGTGCTTTATACCCGTGGCGCGAGCCCAATGCGCTATCAGTTCGTGGGGCAAGGTGCTTTTATCATATGTAACAAACAAGCCAGAATGGAGCTGTTTGACAGCTCGCATCAGCTTAGTCGAAGAGCTTGAGCCAATGACACATAGTCCAATCTGCAGTAGTGCCTGACCTTAACGCAGTGTTGATCTTCTCTGTCGTCTTCCTTGCACTGGTTTTATTCATACACTCAAAGCATTGTCGAACGCGGCTAATGGTGAGCGGTTTTGATACACGATTAGTTAACCTGTTGCACGCGTGCCTTTTCATAGCATCTTTGCTAATGCTACTAAAGAACTTTCCAACATACTACAGCTTTTTGGCAATGGAGCAGTCTGAGCATAAAAAACTGAAGAAAATAATAGGGTGCAGTTAATAATGGGACCACTTAATGTGGATTGGTTACAAAACATGATTTCTTGGTAATGTCGAAGTGAATGTATAGTCGGTTTTCAAAGTGTCGTAGAGTTCATAGAATCTGTGCTGGAGAGGTGATGGACCGAACATAGAAACTGTGACATGATAAGTTTGGCTGCCAAATCAAACTCTTGAAAGCACTGACAAGAGTACAATGTATTTTGTGGGCCCTGACCGCTTATGACACTTGCACTGCTTAGAATACGTAGCGGGCATTTCGTACTAGTTTATCTCACATTTATGAAAATACATTGCTCTGAAGCCTCAAATTCAAAGAAATTCCTGATTCTGGCCAAATGCATGTTATAAAGTTGATTGATTTGTCGAACATTTGAAAGTGCATACTGTTACAACACGACATGCCTCATTATAATTGGTTCTTGTGGCTGACTAAATATTTCCTGAAAGAAGAAGCGTCAACGCCTAAATCTTATTTTTATAGACAATATATTTTAAAAAATTGTGGTATGCAAGAAAACATAACTGAATGTTGCACTACATAGAGAAAATAAGCACAATGGCAAAACATCAAGAGCTAAAGAGCTTCCTGAAGGACAACATAGTTGAAAGACTTTGACATGATTACAATAAAGCGGTCCACAGAGCTTAGAAAACTAGAAAATCAACTAGATTCCAACATTATCTTCAAAGTACAATAAGGCCAATACTATCATGAGTTCACGTGAACTACGAAGTGCATTGAAAGTAGAACATCAGCACACATGACGGTATTCATAGAAAGCATGAGATATAACACACCTTGAAAACGTGCTAATAATAATTGCTTAATACGTTAGCCGACCATCTATGAAACCTAGATATTTGAAAGATGTACAAAAATCTACGCTATCCAAAGATACATTTGTTACGTGATCTACAACATATTGGACGTAAATGTGCATCACAGATCACTCACATCACCATGTACATGACATGCATAATTACCATTCGGCAAATGCAGATATTATCAAAGATGAAAAAAGGCCTTAATAGAAAAAAGCCGAAGAAAGCAAAAATGATTATTCATAATGTACATTCAGCAGAAATTCAAGGCGTTGACGTGGAACTGTTCCGCGTCAGAGGTCTCGAGATAGATCTGATGAGACCTAGACTTTTGTGAGCTGTCAATGGCACCTTTGCCAAAAGCATTCAAAAATCTGAGTAAAGTGAAATTTTTATCCACGCGATCACTGTGTCATATGCTGGTAATATTCTCGTCTACTAAGTTTTAAAAAAAGACGGACAATTTAAGAAATACGTGAATAGAAATAAAGCCGTTAGTATGAAAAAACGATAAAAACATACATGATTCCACCTCTCTGATGGTACCGTGAATTTTTTGCTCAAGAAATCCTTTACTGATCAGTCCAGTCGATGCGGTCTTCAGCGACTTCTTCATCTCCATAGTTCTAAAGTCTTATGTAAAAGTAATATAAAGAAGGATGATACCTTATTGGTTGTCTGAATTTTAAAAATTTTTCTCGAAGTTGGTAAAGTTTATTCTATGCTAGGATACGCCCGCTATAGGGAAAGTCTTTCATCGATTTTTGGAAAACCCCGTAATTTTTTGCTCGAGATCTTAAGGGTGAAGAACGTTTGTATTTTGATGAAAAAGATTTGAGATAAAAATTACTGTCTAACCAGTTCTATACCATTCGAATGATGGAAGGGCAATAGTGACTTGATGTCTGACCAACTTCAGCGACTTGTGTTTGCACAGTTCTTTTTGTTCTTTATATCTTCTTTGCGTTGCAGTTACGTTCTACATTGGAAGCTTTACGGCGTTTTTTTTTGGCAGTTGAACTTTACACAACCATTGTGGAAGTCTTAGTTCACTAGCACAGAATTTCATTTCTGTATTTTACCGAAAGGGTCACCTGCTGGTATCATTAAAAGCTGACTAGTTGTCAAGAATCTCTAAGCTTGAAAACTCTTTCAGGCACAGCTATGACAGCTAAATCATTTGAATTTCCCACCTTTATAGATACACCAGAACTCGTGTCAGAGTGATTAGTGATGTAAGAGCATCAGGAGAAATGTGCTGGTTCGACTCCATTCTGATACTGCTCAGTTATCACCTGAGAGCGTTTTAGCCTGGAGATCCTTAAAGAATGGGAAGAAATCTGCCAGAGTGGCAATCTGCAGTATTCACGAAAAAAGAGGCAGGTCTTAAGCGACAATCAAAACAACATAAGAAGTGTTCCAAGACCTCTATTATGATGAATGCGAGGAAACAAACCGAATGCTAGAAGCATTAGGATCCACTAGCAAAAAGTGTCATAGAGTCGTATGAAATGAAAAACATATGCACGCCCATGTCGACTTATGACGCATTATGGAGATGGTTGCATGGCTTTGGCAGCTACATTGATCTGGGGGAACCTATCGCAGTACCACTTCAATATTCACTATACCAGCACACAAGGCCAACATCAATGAAGGCATTTTTAGGTTGTGGTGGAAAGTTTATTAGCTCACTCTCACAGATGTGGTCGAAGCAACAAGCAGGTATGCACTGTATGACAGCTCCAAGCCATTACGTCAGATACATCTTGCTATTATGGTTAGTGATTTCCAGACAAAACATCAAGTGATCCAAAACCCAGCGAACTAACATTCCATTGAAAATCATCTCCTGCATCTTGAATTTGATTCAGAAATTCTGGGCAAGCAATTTATGTCTCGATAGAATTATATCGCTTGATATTCGTACTCGGATTTAAACAATTAGTGAAAGTCTAAGGAAAGCGCTCTACTTAATGGAAAAGTTTTCAAATAATTTTGCACTAGGACTCACACGTCATCCCAAAAAGGGTAATGAATACCAGAAAGGTGAGTATATATATATATATTTATTTATTTATTTATTTATTATATATACTTATATACACCCGAAGCGCCGTAGCCGAGTGGATGTGATGTCCGTCGCAGCGCGCGTGGAGTCGAGCTCGACCCTCTAACCCTCTCCGGCAGTAAACAACAGAGTTTCATGGAACACCATAGCTAGGCTAGCCTCGAGATTGCAAGGGCACTCGCTCAAACAGTACACTACGATGTTCAGGAAGAAGACGAAGAACGAATTGACTGCTACAATTACCGTGGTCAGTAAAGTGAAGAAAACACCGTAAAGACGAATCAATAAGGCATATATCAATGTACCACCTGTCTTCCCGTTGATCGTTGGGTGACTCGAGTGTTTACTAGCAACACTTCTATGTTTCCTTATCGCGTGCAAGAGTAGCCCACTGGGTCCTCTTTGCTCTAGGAATTTGCTGAGCATCATATCTTTCTTCTATAGCTTTCGTGAGGAAATCGGACCAACAGGTCTGTGGCCTTCCTGTAGTGCGCTTGATGACCCGAGGAATTCAATCGGTAACGCCTCTCGACCATTGGTAGTCGTTGAAACGCATCACGTATCCGGCCCACACTATCTTCGAAATTTTGACGTGTAGAACAGCATCTTTGATATTCGATTTTTGACGTAGGTCGCAACTTCGGATCCTTTCTCTCATTTGCGAGATACGGGACACTCCTAGCATCGACCTTTAGACTGCTCGTTTAATGACTCCAGTAATCTTTCATCTTGTTTGCGTAGCGACAAGGTTTCTGCTTTATACATTAGGGAAGGGATAATCTCGAGTACAAAGGGTATGCACAGAGTCGGATGTTCTTTGTCCTCTTCAATGCTCTTGGACGTTCCCCGAGCCGCTCATTTCCTCCTGCTCAAATCAAGAGCTAGGTCGTCTATCATGTTAATTTTACGACCTAGATAGGTGTAACTGGAGCATTCGGAGATTGTCGTTTTTTGAGCGGGAATGGGACATTCAAAACCCATCAATTCTCATGAACATCGTTTTCGTTGTATTTAGTTAGAGACCAATCCCTCCACAGGCGTTGTCGAAATGGGTCAACAATCGTTCCACTTGGCTGTTTTTCGGTGTTATGGGGACGATATTATCAGCAAAGCGAGTGTGGTTTAATTGCCGATCGTTAATTTACACTCCCATATCGTTTCACTCTGACGTTGGCATGACGATTTGGAGGGTGGCAGTAAATAATTTTGAAGAAATTGTTTCAACTTGTCGAAACCCTTTTCTTACGTCGATGGTGATATTGTTGTAGAACGAGGATATTCTGTTTTCGCAAATGATCAGGTGTATTATACCAGATCTCATGCAGTGAGCCGTCTCTGCCATTTGAGCAAACTTTGCAGATATTGATTTCGCAGAGGCGGTCATAGAGCTATTTGTGAATTAATTGGCGCTTTAGTGCCTTTAGGGGTAATTCAACTATTGCTATCGAATTATCCCAACCTTCTTTTTTAAGCAGCGTTTCATAGCTGCACTTACTTCATTAGAAATAAAAGGCAGATTGAATGGAACTTTATCCTCGCCAGGCTTTCCATTTGGGGGTGCCGAATATCCTATAATCTTAAACTGAGGAGCTCTACATTATGTTCTTTTCCTGTGCGCACACTGACACCTGTTCGAAACATGTTCTCCACAAGTGCGCATTTGTGTGCGGCGGATGGGAATATAGGTGATGAACCAGAATGTTTTTGTTGCTTAGCTAGCGATACCATTGTGTGCTGCAGAAGTTTTTCAAAAGGTTGACTTGAACTCTTAAAAATGGCAGCCACTTTGACTCAGGCTTTTTAAGGTGAATTTCATGTACTCTGACTAATTATTTAGCAACTCAAAACATTCACCTGTCTCCTCCTGCGTTGAGCAGACCACAGAACAATTATCTATATCCCTATAGTAGAGTAATGTCAGCAAATCGATTATTGGGGTCTCTACTTTTGACACAGAAGTGATAGCAGGGGTCGGAGTTAGTCGTTGTCACATTGTCAGCCTCTGATCTGCCGAAAATAATTCCCAGACCACCTGGAAAATGAGCAGTTTAGGCACTCTTTTGAAAGAGCCATAACCTGTCGAATCGTGAGTCATTTTGATTTGCGATTCTATTAAGTCAAGTGCTAAAGTAGCCCTATGCAGAAAATTCGAAAATCTTTTGAACAAGTCGCGCAGACCAGCTTCATCAACAAAACACCACAGCACAGTTAACAAAAGCTCTAAGAGCCAATCCAACATCAATAGTGTGCCAGATCAATCAAGGGTTACCGTGTTAGGAAGCATGACTCCCCCTATAATGCGCGTTCACTCGTAGAAATCGGCTCAAGTTTCTCCCCGGCACAACTCATTTTAAGGAAAGACTTCGACTCCGTTGAAAGGCCAGACTAGAACCAACGAACAGACACGAACCTTTAAAATATAGGGGCAACACCTACACCAGATTTTTTCTCGAGCGTTCTCTAAGCAGCAAGGCCCTAATGGCAAGGTGGATATCAATTTTCGCATATTTTTAAACGAAACTCTTACAATTCTAAAGCACTACCGAGGAAAAATATTTAGTTCCGAGTTAACTCAGCGCAGAAAAACGGCATGCGACAGATACGGGAGCTAATGAATTTCAAGACAACTAGATTATCAGTTAATGGCAAAGAAGGAGAGTTTGTAGTAATTGCCAATCAGATAGATATTGCGATAACAAAGAAACACCTTGAAAACACCACACTTTATCGTCCATCATCAGATATGGGATTCCAAAAACGATGTAGAAAAAAAACAAAGAATGGGCAAAATTAGGAAGATTTACTCGCTTATTAAATCACTGAATCCAATGTTACAATTGTACTGTCTCATAGTAAGGGACTGAACGCTTGCAAAAACATACTTAACATTTCCGTAAGGCCGATTCCTCAAATGGGGTTATATCAAGAGTGACGTCAGCTCATAATGATGTCATGACGGTGAACAGAAATTCCTACAACAGTAGGCGATATACGCGGAAGTACTTTTCCATTAGACGGCGCGGAATGAAAAAAACGACCCTTCTCGTTGAACAAGACCTTTACACAAAAGTGTTTGCAATCAGTCGAAAGCTCAAATCCCGGGGTATTGCGTTGCATTCGCTCTTTTTTGAAGGCCTTTTTATAGCGCTTTAGTATCCGCTATCAAGTAGGGAAGTGGAGATACAATAATAAAAGGAGGCAAAGTGGGTTGTTCTCTAAGCCATTTACAGTCGATTACATGCGGCTGTCATTGATTATGTTATATAGACAGATTCCTTCGAGGTTTTAAACTATGATTTATACCTTCTTTGAAAGATCTTCAGTTTTCCTTAAGTTTTCTATGTCAATGGCTAACATAGTTCTCTGCTGTCTTTCCTGTTTCAAGAATGGATCGAAGTTCTAAAATGAGGTTTTAGAACAACCCATTAAAGCCCAATATCTTATGAACCCTTTGAGCTCCACGTTCACCAAATATGAGCTCAAAGATGAGGTATATGAGGTTCTCGTCAGAGTCATCTTCATCTCCACCACCTCACCGGTCAATGACTGAGCGTTTCGCGTATCTAAGTCGTCTATATTGCTGCCTATTTTTGTGTTTCAGTGAGATACTACGCATTGAAATAATACATCAAGTATCATGCTTTCATTCGTAATCATCAACGTATGCATTACGAACCTTAAGCGTCCAATCAGAGTTCGCTTTCGCGTGCTATGTCATGCCATAAAACTCATCCGATAACAATCTTTGCAAAGCAACGGGAAGTTAGGACGAAAATATGTGCAGCACAGTAATGGCTAGAGTTTACATAGGCTCCAAACTGGCTATTAATGATAACGGGTAACGCCTAGTTGCATAAGACTGTGCTCTATATTCGCATGTGGTGTTGATAGCATCAGCGAGGCTTTGTGACCTTGTCTAATCTCTCATCGAAGTCTGCTCTTTTGAGTAAGGAAACTGTGCTCACGAAGCTTCTAGTCACTGAGCGCAAATGGAGCACTCTACAGATACCTTGGAAAAACATGGTCCAGAAGGAATAAACAGTGAATAAATTTTGAAACATTGAAATCTCGGCAGCGACTTCAGTTCGATTATGTTCAGTGCCGACTTGTGTTCCTCGCACCATTTCCGTTAACTGGTGATCGTTCATAGAGCTGATAGTGTATTACATGATTGGATAAATGAAACAAAGAGCCTTGGATGGTGTGGCGAACAGCATATGAAGGTTCGATAAGCACAACTGTGGGTTTAATTTGTATCTTAAATTAATAGTTTTTCTGATATCTCATCGCTCTCATGGTTGTACCTCACAACGTGCACTGCATGATTAGGAAAATGGTAGTTCAATAGTAAAAACATAGAACTCCTTTTCATTCAGTCACTTTTAACGGTGCTATGATATTATAAATTGATGCAAAGTGATGTGCAAATTTTTGCGTCAGTTGGGACTCGAACCCACATTTTACCGTATCCGTACGGTGCCTGCTCGAACCGCTGTACTACCGACGTTTGTTTTGACTCCACTCTTTCTACATTACGTCTCGTAGTGTCGAGTAGTGTCAAAACAAGGGGTGGTATCTATGTGTCGGCAACCAGCCATCAACAGTCTGACGTCCCCGGATAGCGTGAAATGTGGGTTCGAGTCCCAGCTCACGTGAAACTTTTGCACATTACTCTGCATCAGCGGATATAGATAAAACGTAGTCTTTGGTTCAGTCTCCCATCCAGGCTAACCAGGTACAATTCGTTCAGGTTCTATGAACAGCAAAAAAATAGGACATAGTTGCTGACGTTGTGGAGTTTTTATTCTCATACAGAAATGAGACTTAACAGATGTTCAAAACGTGACTACCAATTTTTGTGCTCAGCATGAAGAGCCAGTGTTATGTCTGCATGAATTTAAGACCAATGTTCTTCAATTGTTCTACGCTTGCTGTGACCAATTTTGTGATTGATTGCGAGTGTATTACCACCTCGGCTATCTTGCTTCTAGTGATAATATGCTTTTTCGTTACGAAGAAATGTGTAGGCATTTGTGAAGGATTTTGTTGAGCATGTCTGCTAAAGTAAGTGCTTTCTGTTCCTCATAGGTAGCCATTTGTGTGGATAAAAACTTGTCACTCTAAAACTTCTTGTCTTTCTACAAATGTGCTATTCCACTAAAACGTGTATTACAAAAGCAAATATATCAGTTTACAGTAGAAGTTGGTGTAGTTATTTGAAACAAACAGTTTGGGTTTTTCATTAGTGAGCGTTTCTGTTCTTACTAATCACATAATTGCTATCTGAGCTAACTCATTACGTGGCTTGTTGAATGTGCTCTTGTACAGCTCGATACACGCATTTCGACCTTGACAGTCTCGTCGGACGGGCAAAACTCTTCGTCTTTTAGCCAATCCTCTTTGAGTGGTTCAATCGCCGCACTAAGAGTAGACGACGACGAACGATTTACACTTCACTAATGTCAAGTGAAAATCACTAAAACAGCAGTTTGTACACTCGATTGTTCTTTTTTGATTACTTGAAATAGATTATAACTGTATAATTGACGGTTTAATTATATGACGGTACTTAACATTATAATTATATAACGGTAAAATCTATTTCAAAGCATCAGGCAAGAGCATTCGAGTGCTCAACATTGCAGCTCTAGTTATTCTACTTGACAGCAGAGCAGTATGACTCATTCGTCGTCAACTACTCTCAGTGGGGGAATGGAGCACCCACAGAGGATTGACTAAGAAGACGAAGGGTCCTCCCGACTGACGAGACTGTCAAGGTAGAGACACGTGTATCGGACTGTACAGGAGCCCATTTAACACACCACATGCCAAATTGGCTCAGGTAACAATGATGAGATATATTGTAATTTGAGCATGGTCTTAAGATTCTCAAAATAACATTAATAAATTATCAAATTTTGTCATGAATAACCTAGAAAAATGCCCTTTACCCTTTTTATATTCTAGAAAACAAGCTTATCATTATTTAATTGATCAATTTATTTGAGCAAATGCGCTTGTTTTTAATGGTGCGGTCAGTTCAATCTTCTGTTTGCTCTAGGACATTGATGTTATTAGCTCTGTACTGAAATCTGACAATCATTTCAATCGAGGTGTTGCTAGTGTCGATCAATCGATGGTCAATGGCTCAATCTCACGCTCCAAGACTCACAAAGTCTTCCATTCCTTCGGATTCGGTAAATAAATGAAAGGCTTATCGGGAAGGAAAGATGGATTCACTGATTTAATAAATACTTTGAAAACCGCGAGTCATTACGTAGGCCAAATATGCATTCAAGACCTCAAACGAGGTAAAGAATTGGGGACGAATGGTTCACTGCGCATCCCTCAAAAATTGATCGACGTCGGGAGTTTTTGGCTTTAATTTGTTTGATCACCGTGTTTACTGAGATACTTACGCGGTCATCATTTCCCTATGGATATTACGACATTTCTCCACCTATCGTTTTCTTCGCTTATACAACCTCCCTATACTCTTCAAGAAGACTGCTGTATCGATAATGAAGGAGTTCGTTACGTGTGTCAAACTCAATTCAAGCCGTATTTTCATTTTTTACAACATCTGGATCATGTCGGATTTTTTCATATATGTTCTTGCGAGAAAGCAATACATGCATTCATTGGTACAAGAAAAAACAATAACATTTCTGAAAAGACAAAAGTTGCACCTTACATATGACACTCCAACGTACTTCAATCAATCTATTTCGAGCAGCCTCATCGAGTCACCCAAACGACGCTTGACTGTGGACTTGCCGGTAAATAAACGCGCCAAAGAAATGAAACTTGAACCCATTTTTTTTCTTACACTAGTGAAACAGTCTTTACAGAAAATAAGCACAATGTTGGAATCGTGGGAATTCGCGCTATCGAAAGATTAACACTAATCTAAACTAAGAGTTCTGTTCTGCGAGAAATATGCGCTTGGGAGACACCAAATTCACTTTGCTGAAGCGTTGTTAAGAGACGTTTTCGAAAACGGGCTACGTCTGCAATAGCCAGAGATTTAAGTTTTGAATGATTACTAACAATCACAACGATTTCGCAACAACAACAAGCAGTCAAGCAGAGTGCCATACTGTGGCCTCGGTGGCGTAGTGTTAGCACTCAATCCGATATAGATATAATATGGATAATGTGGATATCAAAGAATAATGAGTAGTGATGAATACAACGCCAAGCGCATCTCACGCAGTGGCTTGAGGTACTCTTCACTGCACACAAGGAGGAGGGTTTGATCTTGTGCTCATATCTCACCAAGCCTTTCATCCCTTCAGAGTCGATAAATTGGAATGGTCTGGTCGAAGAAATGTCTAGGAGCATAGGCAGCATTGCTTTGCTGCAGCGGGAGACCATCGCGAGCGTTTTGATGGCTAAATATGCATTCAGTCATTTCAAACGAAGTCCACAGCTATAAGAAGAGTGCGTGGCAATACCTCAAATATTGATAAACGTTGAAAGCATGTCCTTTTACTCTTTAATCTTTTTGACATCGTCACTTTTACAATTCGCTTGTCAGTCCTTTATCTTTTTTTAAGTACAACGTGGACGGTAAAGATTATTGTTGATAATAGCCGTAGACGTATTATCATAGCAGATTTCACATAGATGCCGAATGATGAATTTAAATTTAGAGGAAACTTTATAAAAATTATTCGCCGTTCTGCTATGGGAACTACTGAACGATGAGTTTAGTTAGATTTGGATAAATTCGCAGGTGTATTTGAAACCTTCAATATTCAATAGGCACTCACAATCATTAAGATCACCACGGAGCTAAATTGTGCTGTGTTTGCATAGCGATGAAAACGTAGTGAAAGAGAGCTATAACAAAATTTGTTAATTTTATAAACGAGAGAATTACTGCATGTATTTGTATATTGCTAGCTACGTTTTCCAGAGTTTTCTTTTTTTTTTAATTTTGTTGAGCAGATACGGGACGAGATCGTTGGTAACATAAATGATGTAATAGTGGTGAACGCGTTGAGTATCACTTTTATTTTTGAAGCGGCAAGCGGTGTGATCATGCGCTGAGGTTAGCGTCATGAATTAGCAATGTGGTAGGTCTCCTAGAATAATTTGGATTTTTATTGCGACTTAAAGGGTGTTAATAGGTAGTGAGTGGTTGAATATGGCAAAATAAATCTTAATAAGGCTACTTTTGGTCTAAACATTCCAAGACTTTCGTCAATCAATGTCATTTTGTTTGTTAACATTTTGCAATGAGATGCCACTTTTCAATAAGACTCAACATTACCCGAGATTCATTGATAAATACTAAATGAAGTATCTAATGACAATCTAATTATTCTCTAATCAATAACATATTAAGAGTTTGAGAGTTGAAGCCTAAATAAAATTTTAGAAAGACTCTACTACATACTGACTTTCTATATTCACTCATATTCCGCTATGAACATTGCTTATCGCTGCAACCTTTGTCAGTGATCTCGCACGAGGGTTTTCATAAGTCGATGATTACTGAATAGATAGATTGTCAATAAATACTTTATTTAGTGGCATTAATCAGCAATGGCATGTTCTCATGACAGAAATGGAAATATAGAATTTTTTCAAACGGATGGATGCAACTTCATCAAGGCTTGCTTCGGCCACTCATTAGAATGGTTTTTTGTACAAGTTTTTTTGAAGTCATTTACTGCAGAGAATGTGTTTTCTATACATATCCATAATCGTCGAAAGAAACATGGAATTAAGTTCAAATGCGTTGTTCTCTCAACTACGTAGCTTCCGCGTTGAAAAGAAAAGTTTTCTAGGATAATTAGGCGATCTTGTAGCCATCAATACATTCATGAAAGCCTTTTTAATAATGATTACATTTTGTAGCGATGAAGTTTGCGTAGAATCCAGTTCGCTATATGATGTTAAAAGAAATCCGCTTTTTTTTTCTATCTTTTAACTTTTTTTAAAACTTTACTGGAGACAATAATCAATCTGATAATCGACGAGTGTCTCTCTCCTTCCGTATAAGAGAAGTTGAGATATTCAAGTTAGTGTACTAGAATCATTTTAGATTTTCTCTACCCATGACGAGTTCATATTCAGGTGCGTCTTAAAACAGGCGCAAACGCTTCTCTGTTGTCACTTCAATTCTCAATTCTCATAAAGCGAAAGAAAGTATTTTGGAGGCTAGTTCTACTGAGATGAAGTTCGATACCGCAGTTTCTTACTTTTTATAGTTTTTTCTCCACCGTTCATATCATCTCGAAGAAATAGTGATTATTAAAATTTTGTGCCAACAATAACTATATCTTCATATTTTCACCGACGATGAATAACAATGCTCCTCTCCTCTCATTGTCCTTATCACTTCTAGGTATATTGTAAAATCCTTGGCAGGATTGAGGTAATCTCCTTCGCTTGCTGTTTGCGTGAATTTTGTGCTTCCTGATCTGTGAACTTCGTGTTTATATTTGAATGTGATCACGATATCTCTACTTCTGTGTCTGTTGGATAAATTTCTAATTTGCATTTGGCGTATGTTCGAATTTAAAACGAATGTAGAGATTTAACATATTTAATTTTTATGCTCTAAGCTGACTTTGTGCGAAATTCTTCAGCAGCATATATCCTCTTCACTGAACAAGAACTTTTCATAAGAGTATTAAGAGTCATTCGACAGCATCCAATTCATAATACTTCAGAGAAAGGAAACATGTGCGTTTCACACGCACATATTTCCTACTTTACAGAGCTCTTTCATTAGACTATTAGTAATCATTCGATAGCATAAGATTCAACGACTCCAGCGCTGTTTTGTTCTATGAAAGGATCGTTTCTCTGCGGTGTAGCAGGAAAAGTAAAATTGATTCACCCAAGCGATTATGTGTGCTTTGGCCAATTCACAGAATGCGGGACTGGGGGTGGGAGGAGGGCGGCAATTAAGTCACCGAATAGCGCCTATGTGGAGTACAATTTTTGTTATTTGATCAGGAATTATTCTCTGATTTGAAGAGACTACACATTAAGTGTTTCACTCTGATATTAAAAGATTTTCTCTACACGTTCTTGTGCTTTTCGTGCTTCCAGCAAAGTGATATCTGAATTGTGCGGCCGATGTGAAACATAATTTTATTCTCAAGTTTACAGCGGTATGATAAGGGCTTCAGAAAAACCGAACTTGTACGGCTCCAGCCAGTAATTAATCTTTCGCATGACTTCTAACACTATTTATGGAAAGTTCTTGTCCTGACGAAACGACAGCTTAGTATTATGTGCTACAAAACGAAAAAGTGCCAGTCTTGCTACTTTTTGTACAACAAAATGCCTGCGACAGATGTGACACTTGGCGATCTTATGGAAAGGCACTTCTACGGATCATAGTTTACCATTTAGAAAAGCCGACTTCTGGATCAAGTTTGTTGCTTGTCATTAGTTGTGCTACGATTTCTGTATTTACCAAACTGATAGGGAAGTACAGAGATTCTGCTGGCTAGAGGACGGTAAGCTCTCTTCAATGTACATGTGCCCCAAAATTCGATACACAGGTTTCTTTTCTCACAGTGACATGGTACATCTCTGGATACACAAGTACTGATAGAAACAAATGTGTATTGAAGGTCCATGAGGTCACAGTGTTCTCACCTATACATGTGATTCTACATAAAAAGATTCTCCGAAAAACCGCATGTTATTGGATTAAGTTATCATAATTCGTTTCAGCGATGTTTTAGCCCTTACGTCACCGTGTACCCATGGCTCCTGCATCACCGCCTCCCAGCGTGCTGCTCATAACAATGGAATCATCTAACCAACGCGGTTAGCCACCATTGTTACAAGCAACATGTTGAGGTTTAGAGACGTAGAGGCCGTGGATCCCTAGTGGCAATAGCCGGAAACTAATGCAGAATTGCAACCAGGCTACATACTCCTCAGATGAAAAACCAACGTCTAAGAATTTGAAGCCGTCATTGAACAGCTCATAAAGGCGAAATAAAATAAAGCAACATCAGTGAAAAAACACGTTGCAATAGACTATATCAACAGAAGAAAAAGCGAGTGATTAGTTATAATTCGAAAAAACTAAAGAATTGAGCATTTGTGAAAACAAAGAAGAGATTGCTGCAGCAGTGCTCAAATCATTAGAAAAGGCACTTTATCATCACAAAACTAACAATAATTCCTTCAAGTGGAAAGAACGATACAACTATCCCATAGTAGGACAAGCACAACAAAGCATTTATCAAGCACTGACAACAACTGACTGAATTAAACTGATACATTACCGTAATTGTCGACTGATTATTATAATACACGTGAACATAGCCCCTGATTACCTTGGGAAATGTGAACATTTTCAAGCTTATTTTCCACCTCAGCTACATTCGTGTATTAGTAGCTAGCGAACTCATTTCCACGACAGCTTCATCTTAGAGTAAGTGTAGCAAACTGTTTGATTAATTGTTTGCAAGAAAAGGCGCTGTTGAGCGATATCAAAACGACGCATTTTTGATAATTTCTTGTCATCAAATTTGGTATCTATTGCTCGAGTGTCAAAACTTGTGGGACGATCTGATATCATTATGAGCTAGTACTCCACTGCAGTCTGTGGGTTCAGTGGACATTCAAACTATTTACACCACAAATTTATGTATTCCGCAACGATAAATCAAAATACCGCAGAGAATAAATGAACCCAGAACAGAAAAAAACAAATTTTCAATGAAAAAAATATGAATGGCTAAAGTTTCCAAGCAATTAATCAAGGAAAACAACAAAAAATCACAGATTCCAATTTGAATGTTGGCCGCGAATACACTAACACCCACATAGCAAAATATAAAATTTTCAGACCAAATGAAACATCTGGAAAACGATTAACTTCAGCTTATAGTAAAATATGCAAGGACGAAATAAGTAGAGAGAAAAGTAAGTAGAGTAAGAATAACTCCTTTGTGAGATCAGATCTTCGCGTAGCACTTATATTCTTCAGTGATCATTGTATGGCTGCTATTTTTGACCGCACAAATGCAGACCCCCTTTTTTAATATCAGTTTTAACGACTGAACTTGATATGGATATACTTCTTTTAGTAGTAGTGCATGAATCTGTGCCAACTAGCCATGCTATGGATAGGTAGTAAGGTTGGTAATCTATAGTTTTCGCCAAATGAAGTTCGACAAAAGGAAATTGTTCAAGGTGATTTCCCGCGTGGTCGAATCGTTCGTATTCTACGTCTAGACCAGATTTCGCGATGATGGCCATCGATCGGTAGGACATTTCACTTGGGTGAATAACTTTTTGACGCATTTAGCTTGCATGTCAAAGATGGTAATCATTACAATTTTACTTCAGCAGAAACACTTCACCTCGAATAATCTCTCCTGCATCTGCGTCTTTTCATGGTACCATAGACATAGATACGGAGCGTTTTTAGTTGATTTCAGTAAATTCGCCCCGCATTTCTTTCTTTCCATATCTTATAATCCTGGTTAGCTAATAATTCCTAACTGGTACTGCGTTGCAAACGCTGGTCAATAATGCGCGCGTAGCTTAAGACCATGCCACGACTCAGCTATTCCACTTATATCTCTGAGGTGTACGAAAACTCATATGAAGTTCATATGATAATAGGCTTTCTGATTCACTAAGGCTGACAACGTCTGTGTTGAAGCACAAGATCTGCTAACTTTGTCCTTTCTACGCTACGTTTTGCTCAGTATGTATAATGATTTTTTTTAAAAACATTCAATTTTATGTTATACTCTGTCTGGGATCCTCAGAATATTGAGTGGACCAGAACGACCGTTGTCAGATCAGGGAGCTGCTGTTTATGGCAGGTATTGGGGCGGCAAACTGAGACAACTAATGAGTTTGAAAGTGATGAAGGATGGTTGGCAGAAACTTTCTTCAAAAAGAGATGGTAGAATTGCAAGTTCGTAGCTGTATGGCAGGTACATTGTTTCTTTCTCAATGGCACCTTATAAATCTGGTGAGAGAAAACGCGATTCCGAATAATAGACCTGCTCACTGCGTTGTTTCGCTTTCCCGGTTTTAAAGTCACAAGGTATCTCTTTATTTATGGATCAGATGCACAAGCTATTATGTTAGATACTTGACTTTCTTTATCTTTTGCAGAACACGAAAATGTGTTGTAAAGGTGTTGTTGCACTCTGTGGCACACACATGACGTGGTCGATCAATCAATGATCGATGATTCGATCCAGCGCTCAAAGCTCATCAATTCTTCTATTCTCTGAGAGCGATGGATTAGTTCCAAACGTTTTATTAGAATATTGCCGTAACTTGATATATTGCTGGACCAGAGCGTGTAGTAAAGGACAAGTATGCATTCTTCGAGTTCAAACCATGCTCCAAATGAAGTCGAATGTATCACACATCCCTCAGGGAATGATCATCGCTAAAAACTTTATCCTTTGCCTTTTACCAAGTGGTCCCAGCGAATAATCTATCAATAAATCGATACGTTGTTTGGGTTGTACTTGTTCTTTCCTCGGAATAGGGGATGTTCACTCATTCGGGGCGTAGTGTGTTGCGCCACAATGGCACGCTGGTGGTTTAACGTTCGGTGTTGATCAGTCCCTGAGTAATGCGAAATGCATTCGACTTCATTCGTAGCGTCCTTTTAGATGACTGAATGCATAGCTAGCTTGCCCAGCCTATTTTTAGTCGCACTGCTATCAGTTTTCGACAATCTGCAAGACAACATATTGGAATCCATTCCGCTTTTCCAAAAAAAAATTTTCATATCGTCCCGTTCCAAACAACAATAATGATCCATCATTGCTTGAGGAGAATGAGCAACCATTTACTATCAAAATACGATTTTCTAAATTTGGATAGTGTTGGTGAAATAGGATTTGGACGGATCTTTTGGAAGATCAGTGTGTTGTAAATCTCGTACTGACTGAAATAGATCAGAGAGTGAAAGCGAAATCGCTGACGATGAAGTCAGTGTGAAGTAGACAAACAGTGCAGTGCCCTCTATTCTATTGATACATATTATTCTAAAATGGATAGCTGCTCATATAATGCTTAGAGCCTGCACATTTTGCTGAGTCATTCTATATTATCTCAAAGCTTATTACGAGGCGGGTAGAACGATACGATCGCAGATCGTCTGATTTCGATTGCGAGTGTCAGTCATAGTAATATAGCAAATGAAGCGCTATCTCTAATCTAGTGTGGTTTTTGAATCCGTTTTCAGACCCAAAATTATACCAGGTAACCTATTTAAAAACTGTTGCCCCATCGACATATCCAGACATACAACAACGATCCATAACTTACTAGCGAGATTGATCATGAACTCACACATTTTGATGAGCGCTTAGCCTTTCTACACCGATTGTTTGTGATACATACAGTAACTGTAATCGTCATTTTTTCACAGATTTTGATGCGTGTTGAATAGCTTTTATCGGACTAATTTTGATAGGACATCTATAGTGAGTAACTATCATCTTGACAAGCTCACGATTGTTCTTGATTTCCTGTCCGTTACGCCTACACTTCCGCGCAATGTAATAATTGCTTACCTGTGTTATCGTGGTGGTAAAAAAAGTATAATAGGGAGCACTGTGTTGTAAAAAAGCAAATTTAGGGTAAGGTCATGTAGCGAACCATTAAGCTTGAAAATGTTCACATTTCCCAAGGTAATCAGGGGCTATGTTCACGTGTATTATAATAATCAGTCGACAATTACGGTAATGTATCAGTTTAATTCAGTCAGTTGTTGTCAGTGCTTGATAAATGCTTTGTTGTGCTTGTCCTACTATGGGATAGTTGTATCGTTCTTTCCACTTGAAGGAATTATTGTTAGTTTTGTGATGATAAAGTGCCTTTTCTAATGATTTGAGCACTGCTGCAGCAATCTCTTCTTTGTTTTCACAAATGCTCAATTCTTTAGTTTTTTCGAATTATAACTAATCACTCGCTTTTTCTTCTGTTGATATAGTCTATTGCAACGTGTTTTTTCACTGATGTTGCTTTATTTTATTTCGCCTTTATGAGCTGTTCAATGACGGCTTCAAATTCTTAGACGTTGGTTTTTCATCTGAGGAGTATGTAGCCTGGTTGCAATTCTGCATTAGTTTCCGGCTATTGCCACTAGGGATCCACGGCCTCTACGTCTCTAAACCTCAACATGTTGCTTGTAACAATGGTGGCTAACCGCGTTGGTTAGATGATTCCATTGTTATGAGCAGCACGCTGGGAGGCGGTGATGCAGGAGCCATGGGTACACGGTGACGTAAGGGCTAAAACATCGCTGAAACGAATTATGATAACTTAATCCAATAACATGCGGTTTTTCGGAGAATCTTTTTATGTAGAATCACATGTATAGGTGAGAACACTGTGACCTCATGGACCTTCAATACACATTTGTTTCTATCAGTACTTGTGTATCCAGAGATGTACCATGTCACTGTGAGAAAAGAAACCTGTGTATCGAATTTTGGGGCACATGTACATTGAAGAGAGCTTACCGTCCTCTAGCCAGCAAGAATCTCTGTACTTCCCTATCAGTTTGGTAAATACAGAAATCGTAGCACAACTAATGACAAGCAACAAACTTGATCCAGAAGTCGGCTTTTCTAAATGGTAAACTATGATCCGTAGAAGTGCCTTTCCATAAGATCGCCAAGTGTCACATCTGTCGCAGGCATTTTGTTGTACAAAAAGTAGCAAGACTGGCACTTTTTCGTTTTGTAGCACATAATACTAAGCCTGTCGTTTCGTCAGGACAAGAACTTTCCATAAATAGTGTTAGAAGTCATGCGAAAGATTAATTACTGGCTGGAGCCGTACAAGTTCGGTTTTTCTGAAGCCCTTATCATACCGCTGTAAACTTGAGAATAAAATTATGTTTCACATCGGCCGCACAATTCAGATATCACTTTGCTGGAAGCACGAAAAGCACAAGAACGTGTAGAGAAAATCTTTTAATATCAGAGTGAAACACTTAATGTGTAGTCTCTTCAAATCAGAGAATAATTCCTGATCAAATAACAAAAATTGTACTCCACATAGGCGCTATTCGGTGACTTAATTGCCGCCCTCCTCCCACCCCCAGTCCCGCATTCTGTGAATTGGCCAAAGCACACATAATCGCTTGGGTGAATCAATTTTACTTTTCCTGCTACACCGCAGAGAAACGATCCTTTCATAGAACAAAACAGCGCTGGAGTCGTTGAATCTTATGCTATCGAATGATTACTAATAGTCTAATGAAAGAGCTCTGTAAAGTAGGAAATATGTGCGTGTGAAACGCACATGTTTTCCTTTCTCTGAAGTATTATGAATTGGATGCTGTCGAATGACTCTTAATACTCTTATGAAAAGTTCTTGTTCAGTGAAGAGGATATATGCTGCTGAAGAATTTCGCACAAAGTCAGCTTAGAGCATAAAAATTAAATATGTTAAATCTCTACATTCGTTTTAAATTCGAACATACGCCAAATGCAAATTAGAAATTTATCCAACAGACACAGAAGTAGAGATATCGTGATCACATTCAAATATAAACACGAAGTTCACAGATCAGGAAGCACAAAATTCACGCAAACAGCAAGCGAAGGAGATTACCTCAATCCTGCCAAGGATTTTGCAATATACCTAGAAGTGATAAGGACAATGAGAGGAGAGGAGCATTGTTATTCATCGTCGGTGAAAATATGAAGATATAGTTATTGTTGGCACAAAATTTTAATAATCACTATTTCTTCGAGATGATATGAACGGTGGAGAAAAAACTATAAAAAGTAAGAAACTGCGGTATCGAACTTCATCTCAGTAGAACTAGCCTCCAAAATACTTTCTTTCGCTTTATGAGAATTGAGAATTGAAGTGACAACAGAGAAGCGTTTGCGCCTGTTTTAAGACGCACCTGAATATGAACTCGTCATGGGTAGAGAAAATCTAAAATGATTCTAGTACACTAACTTGAATATCTTCAACTTCTCTTATACGGAAGGAGAGAGACACTCGTCGATTATCAGATTGATTATTGTCTCCAGTAAAGTTTTAAAAAAAGTTAAAAAGATAGAAAAAAAGCGGATTTCTTTTAACATCATATAGCGAACTGGATTCTACGCAAACTTCATCGCTACAAAATGTAATCATTATTAAAAAGGCTTTCATGAATGTATTGATGGCTACAAGATCGCCTAATTATCCTAGAAAACTTTTCTTTTCAACGCGGAAGCTACGTAGTTGAGAGAACAACGCATTTGAACTTAATTCCATGTTTCTTTCGACGATTATGGATATGTATAGAAAACACATTCTCTGCAGTAAATGACTTCAAAAAAACTTGTACAAAAAACCATTCTAATGAGTGGCCGAAGCAAGCCTTGATGAAGTTGCATCCATCCGTTGAAAAAATTCTATATTTCCATTTCTGTCATGAGAACATGCCATTACTGATTAATGCCACTAAATAAAGTATTTATTGACAATCTATCTATTCAGTAATCATCGACTTATTAAAACCCTCGTGCGAGATCACTGACAAAGGTTGCAGCGATAAGTAATGTTCATAGCGGAATATGAGTGAATATAGAAAGTCAGTATGTAGTAGAGTCTTTCTAAAATTTTATTTAGGCTTCAACTCTCAAACTCTTAATATGTTATTGATTAGAGAATAATTAGATTGTCATTAGATACTTCATTTAGTATTTATCAATGAATCTCGGGTAATGTTGAGTCTTATTGAAAAGTGGCATCTCATTGCAAAATGTTAACAAACAAAATGACATTGATTGACGAAAGTCTTGGAATGTTTAGACCAAAAGTAGCCTTATTAAGATTTATTTTGCCATATTCAACCACTCACTACCTATTAACACCCTTTAAGTCGCAATAAAAATCCAAATTATTCTAAGAGACCTACCACATTGCTAATTCATGACGCTAACCTCAGCGCATGATCACACCGCTTGCCGCTTCAAAAATAAAAGTGATACTCAACGCGTTCACCACTATTACATCATTTATGTTACCAACGATCTCGTCCCGTATCTGCTCAACAAAATTAAAAAAAAAAGAAAACTCTGGAAAACGTAGCTAGCAATATACAAATACATGCAGTAATTCTCTCGTTTATAAAATTAACAAATTTTGTTATAGCTCTCTTTCACTACGTTTTCATCGCTATGCAAACACAGCACAATTTAGCTCCGTGGTGATCTTAATGATTGTGAGTGCCTATTGAATATTGAAGGTTTCAAATACACCTGCGAATTTATCCAAATCTAACTAAACTCATCGTTCAGTAGTTCCCACAGCAGAACGGCGAATAACTTTTATAAAGTTTCCTCTAAATTTAAATTCATCATTCGGCATCTATGTGAAATCTGCTATGATAATACGTCTACGGCTATTATCAACAATAATCTTTACCGTCCACGTTGTACTTAAAAAAAGATAAAGGACTGACAAGCGAATTATAAAAGTGACGATGTCAAAAAGATTAAAGAGTAAAAGGACATGCTTTCAACGTTTATCAATATTTGAGGTATTGCCACGCACTCTTCTTATAGCTGTGGACTTCGTTTGAAATGACTGAATGCATATTTAGCTATCAAAACGCTCGCAATGGTCTCCCGCTGCAGCAAAGCAATGCTGCCTATGCTCCTAGACATTTCTTCGACCAGACCATTCCAATTTATCGACTCTGAAGGGATGAAAGGCTTGGTGAGATATGAGCACAAGATCAAACCCTCCTCCTTGTGTGCAGTGAAGAGTACCTCAAGCCACTGCGTGAGATGCGCTTGGCGTTGTATTCATCACTACTCATTATTCTTTGATATCCACATTATCCATATTATATCTATATCGGATTGAGTGCTAACACTACGCCACCGAGGCCACAGTATGGCACTCTGCTTGACTGCTTGTTGTTGTTGCGAAATCGTTGTGATTGTTAGTAATCATTCAAAACTTAAATCTCTGGCTATTGCAGACGTAGCCCGTTTTCGAAAACGTCTCTTAACAACGCTTCAGCAAAAGTGAATTTGGTGTCTCCCAAGCGCATATTTCTCGCAGAACAGAACTCTTAGTTTAGATTAGTGTTAATCTTTCGATAGCGCGAATTCCCACGATTCCAACATTGTGCTTATTTTCTGTAAAGACTGTTTCACTAGTGTAAGAAAAAAAATGGGTTCAAGTTTCATTTCTTTGGCGCGTTTATTTACCGGCAAGTCCACAGTCAAGCGTCGTTTGGGTGACTCGATGAGGCTGCTCGAATAGATTGATTGAAGTACGTTGGAGTGTCATATGTAAGGTGCAACTTTTGTCTTTTCAGAAATGTTATTGTTTTTTCTTGTACCAATGAATGCATGTATTGCTTTCTCGCAAGAACATATATGAAAAAATCCGACATGATCCAGATGTTGTAAAAAATGAAAATACGGCTTGAATTGAGTTTGACACACGTAACGAACTCCTTCATTATCGATACAGCAGTCTTCTTGAAGAGTATAGGGAGGTTGTATAAGCGAAGAAAACGATAGGTGGAGAAATGTCGTAATATCCATAGGGAAATGATGACCGCGTAAGTATCTCAGTAAACACGGTGATCAAACAATTAAAGCCAAAAAACTCCCGACGTCGATCAATTTTTGAGGGATGCGCAGTGAACCATTCGTCCCCAATTCTTTACCTCGTTTGAGGTCTTGAATGCATATTTGGCCTACGTAATGACTCGCGGTTTTCAAAGTATTTATTAAATCAGTGAATCCATCTTTCCTTCCCGATAAGCCTTTCATTTATTTACCGAATCCGAAGGAATGGAAGACTTTGTGAGTCTTGGAGCGTGAGATTGAGCCATTGACCATCGATTGATCGACACTAGCAACACCTCGATTGAAATGATTGTCAGATTTCAGTACAGAGCTAATAACATCAATGTCCTAGAGCAAACAGAAGATTGAACTGACCGCACCATTAAAAACAAGCGCATTTGCTCAAATAAATTGATCAATTAAATAATGATAAGCTTGTTTTCTAGAATATAAAAAGGGTAAAGGGCATTTTTCTAGGTTATTCATGACAAAATTTGATAATTTATTAATGTTATTTTGAGAATCTTAAGACCATACTCAAATTACAATATATCTCATCATTGTTACCTGAGCCAATTTGGCATGTGGTGTGTTAAATGGGCTCCTGTACAGTCCGATACACGTGTCTCTACCTTGACAGTCTCGTCAGTCGGGAGGACCCTTCGTCTTCTTAGTCAATCCTCTGTGGGTGCTCCATTCCCCCACTGAGAGTAGTTGACGACGAATGAGTCATACTGCTCTGCTGTCAAGTAGAATAACTAGAGCTGCAATGTTGAGCACTCGAATGCTCTTGCCTGATGCTTTGAAATAGATTTTTACCGTTATATAATTATAATGTTAAGTACCGTCATATAATTAAACCGTCAATTATACAGTTATAATCTATTTCAAGTAATCAAAAAAAGAACAATCGAGTGTACAAACTGCTGTTTTAGTGATTTTCACTTGACATTAGTGAAGTGTAAATCGTTCGTCGTCGTCTACTCTTAGTGCGGCTATTGAACCACTCAAAGAGGATTGGCTAAAAGACGAAGAGTTTTTGCCCGTCCGACGAGACTGTCAAGGTCGAAATGCGTGTATCGAGCTGTACAAGAGCACATTCAACAAGCCACGTAATGAGTTAGCTCAGATAGCAATTATGTGATTAGTAAGAACAGAAACGCTCACTAATGAAAAACCCAAACTGTTTGTTTCAAATAACTACACCAACTTCTACTGTAAACTGATATATTTGCTTTTGTAATACACGTTTTAGTGGAATAGCACATTTGTAGAAAGACAAGAAGTTTTAGAGTGACAAGTTTTTATCCACACAAATGGCTACCTATGAGGAACAGAAAGCACTTACTTTAGCAGACATGCTCAACAAAATCCTTCACAAATGCCTACACATTTCTTTGTAACGAAAAAGCATATTATCACTAGAAGCAAGATAGCCGAGGTGGTAATACACTCGCAATCAATCACAAAATTGGTCACAGCAAGCGTAGAACAATTGAAGAACATTGGTCTTAAATTCATGCAGACATAACACTGGCTCTTCATGCTGAGCACAAAAATTGGTAGTCACGTTTTGAACATCTGTTAAGTCTCATTTCTGTATGAGAATAAAAACTCCACAACGTCAGCAACTATGTCCTATTTTTTTGCTGTTCATAGAACCTGAACGAATTGTACCTGGTTAGCCTGGATGGGAGACTGAACCAAAGACTACGTTTTATCTATACCCGCTGATGCAGAGTAATGTGCAAAAGTTTCACGTGAGCTGGGACTCGAACCCACATTTCACGCTATCCGGGGACGTCAGACTGTTGATGGCTGGTTGCCGACACATAGATACCACCCCTTGTTTTGACACTACTCGACACTACGAGACGTAATGTAGAAAGAGTGGAGTCAAAACAAAACGTCGGTAGTACAGCGGTTCGAGCAGGCACCGTACGGATACGGTAAAATGTGGGTTCGAGTCCCAACTGACGCAAAAATTTGCACATCACTTTGCATCAATTTATAATATCATAGCACCGTTAAAAGTGACTGAATGAAAAGGAGTTCTATGTTTTTACTATTGAACTACCATTTTCCTAATCATGCAGTGCACGTTGTGAGGTACAACCATGAGAGCGATGAGATATCAGAAAAACTATTAATTTAAGATACAAATTAAACCCACAGTTGTGCTTATCGAACCTTCATATGCTGTTCGCCACACCATCCAAGGCTCTTTGTTTCATTTATCCAATCATGTAATACACTATCAGCTCTATGAACGATCACCAGTTAACGGAAATGGTGCGAGGAACACAAGTCGGCACTGAACATAATCGAACTGAAGTCGCTGCCGAGATTTCAATGTTTCAAAATTTATTCACTGTTTATTCCTTCTGGACCATGTTTTTCCAAGGTATCTGTAGAGTGCTCCATTTGCGCTCAGTGACTAGAAGCTTCGTGAGCACAGTTTCCTTACTCAAAAGAGCAGACTTCGATGAGAGATTAGACAAGGTCACAAAGCCTCGCTGATGCTATCAACACCACATGCGAATATAGAGCACAGTCTTATGCAACTAGGCGTTACCCGTTATCATTAATAGCCAGTTTTGGAGCCTATGTAAACTCTAGCCATTACTGTGCTGCACATATTTTCGTCCTAACTTCCCGTTGCTTTGCAAAGATTGTTATCGATGAGTTTTATGGCATGACATAGCACGCGAAAGCGAACTCTGATTGGACGCTTAAGGTTCGTAATGCATACGTTGATGATTACGAATGAAAGCATGATACTTGATGTATTACTTCAATGCGTAGTATCTCACTGAAACACAAAAATAGGCAGCAATATAGACGACTTAGATACGCGAAACGCTCAGTCATTGACCGGTGAGGTGGTGGAGATGAAGATGACTCTGACGAGAACCTCATATACCTCATCTTTGAGCTCATATTTGGTGAACGTGGAGCTCAAAGGGTTCATAAGATATTGGGCTTTAATGGGTTGTTCTAAAACCTCATTTTAGAACTTCGATCCATTCTTGAAACAGGAAAGACAGCAGAGAACTATGTTAGCCATTGACATAAAAACTTAAGGAAAACTGAAGATCTTTCAAAGAAGGTATAAATCATAGTTTAAAACCTCGAAGGAATCTGTCTATATAACATAATCAATGACAGCCGCATGTAATCGACTGTAAATGGCTTAGAGAACAACCCACTTTGCCTCCTTTTATTATTGTATCTCCACTTCCCTACTTGATAGCGGATACTAAAGCGCTATAAAAAGGCCTTCAAAAAAGAGCGAATGCAACGCAATACCCCGAGATTTGAGCTTTCGACTGATTGCAAACACTTTTGTGTAAAGGTCTTGTTCAACGAGAAGGGTCGTTTTTTTCATTCCGCGCCGTCTAATGGAAAAGTACTTCCGCGTATATCGCCTACTGTTGTAGGAATTTCTGTTCACCGTCATGACATCATTATGAGCTGACGTCACTCTTGATATAACCCCATTTGAGGAATCGGCCTTACGGAAATGTTAAGTATGTTTTTGCAAGCGTTCAGTCCCTTACTATGAGACAGTACAATTGTAACATTGGATTCAGTGATTTAATAAGCGAGTAAATCTTCCTAATTTTGCCCATTCTTTGTTTTTTTTCTACATCGTTTTTGGAATCCCATATCTGATGATGGACGATAAAGTGTGGTGTTTTCAAGGTGTTTCTTTGTTATCGCAATATCTATCTGATTGGCAATTACTACAAACTCTCCTTCTTTGCCATTAACTGATAATCTAGTTGTCTTAAAATTCATTAGCTCCCGTATCTGTCGCATGCCGTTTTTCTGCGCTGAGTTAACTCGGAACTAAATATTTTTCTCGGTAGTGCTTTAGAATTGTAAGAGTTTCGTTTAAAAATATGCGAAAATTGATATCCACCTTGCCATTAGGGCCTTGCTGCTTAGAGAACGCTCGAGAAAAAATCTGGTGTAGGTGTTGCCCCTATATTTTAAAGGTTCGTGTCTGTTCGTTGGTTCTAGTCTGGCCTTTCAACGGAGTCGAAGTCTTCCCTTAAAATGAGTTGTGCAGGGGAGAAACTTGAGCCGATTTCTACGAGTGAACGCGCATTATAGGGGGAGTCATGCTTCCTAACACGGTAACCCTTGATTGATCTGGCACACTATTGATGTTGGATTGGCTCTTAGAGCTTTTGTTAACTGTGCTGTGGTGTTTTGTTTGATGAAGCTGGTCTGCGCGACTTGTTCAAAAGATTTTCGAATTTTCTGCATAGGGCTACTTTAGCACTTGACTTAACAGAATCGCAAATCAAAATGACTCACGATTCGACAGGTTATGGCTCTTTCAAAAGAGTGCCTAAACTGCTCATTTTCCAGGTGGTCTGGGAATTATTTTCGGCAGATCAGAGGCTGACAATGTGACAACGACTAACTCCGACCCCTGCTATCACTTCTGTGTCAAAAGTAGAGACCCCAATAATCGATTTGCTGACATTACTCTACTATAGGGATATAGATAATTGTTCTGTGGTCTGCTCAACGCAGGAGGAGACAGGTGAATGTTTTGAGTTGCTAAATAATTAGTCAGAGTACATGAAATTCACCTTTAAAAGCCTGAGTCAAAGTGGCTGCCATTTTTAAGAGTTCAAGTCAACCTTTTGAAAAACTTCTGCAGCACAAAATGGTATCGCTAGCTAAGCAACAAAAACATTCTGGTTCATCACCTATATTCCCATCCGCCGCACACAAATGCGCACTTGTGGAGAACATGTTTCGAACAGGTGTCAGTGTGCGCACAGGAAAAGAACATAATGTAGAGCTCCTCAGTTTAAGATTATAGGATATTCGGCACCCCCAAATGGAAAGCCTGGCGAGGATAAAGTTCCATTCAATCTGCCTTTTATTTCTAATGAAGTAAGTGCAGCTATGAAACGCTGCTTAAAAAAAGAAGGTTGGGATAATTCGATAGCAATAGTTGAATTACCCCTAAAGGCACTAAAGCGCCAATTAATTCACAAATAGCTCTATGACCGCCTCTGCGAAATCAATATCTGCAAAGTTTGCTCAAATGGCAGAGACGGCTGGCTACTGCATGAGATCTGGTATAATAAACCTGATCATCTTGCGAAAACAGAATATCCTCGTTCTACAACAATATCACCATCGACGTAAGAAAAGGGTTTCGACAAGTTGAAACAATTTCTTCAAAATTATTTACTGCCACCCTCCAAATCGTCATGCCAACGTCAGAGTGAAACGATATGGGAGTGTAAATTAACGATCGGCAATTAAACCACACTCGCTTTGCTGATAATATCGTCCCCATAACACCGAAAACAGCCAAGTGGAACGATTGTTGACCCATTTCGACAACGCCTGTGGAGGGATTGGTCTCTAACTAAATACAACGAAAACGATGTTCATGAGAATTGATGGGTTTTGAATGTCCCATTCCCGCTCAAAAACGACAATCTCCGAATGCTCCAGTTACACCTATCTAGGTCGTAAAATTAACATGATAGACGACCTAGCTCTTGATTTGAGCAGGAGGAAATGAGCGGCTCGGGGAACGTCCAAGAGCATTGAAGAGGACAAAGAACATCCGACTCTGTGCATACCCTTTGTACTCGAGATTATCCCTTCCCTAATGTATAAAGCAGAAACCTTGTCGCTACGCAAACAAGATGAAAGATTACTGGAGTCATTAAACGAGCAGTCTAAAGGTCGATGCTAGGAGTGTCCCGTATCTCGCAAATGAGAGAAAGGATCCGAAGTTGCGACCTACGTCAAAAATCGAATATCAAAGATGCTGTTCTACACGTCAAAATTTCGAAGATAGTGTGGGCCGGATACGTGATGCGTTTCAACGACTACCAATGGTCGAGAGGCGTTACCGATTGAATTCCTCGGGTCATCAAGCGCACTACAGGAAGGCCACAGACCTGTTGGTCCGATTTCCTCACGAAAGCTATAGAAGAAAGATATGATGCTCAGCAAATTCCTAGAGCAAAGAGGACCCAGTGGGCTACTCTTGCACGCGATAAGGAAACATAGAAGTGTTGCTAGTAAACACTCGAGTCACCCAACGATCAACGGGAAGACAGGTGGTACATTGATATATGCCTTATTGATTCGTCTTTACGGTGTTTTCTTCACTTTACTGACCACGGTAATTGTAGCAGTCAATTCGTTCTTCGTCTTCTTCCTGAACATCGTAGTGTACTGTTTGAGCGAGTGCCCTTGCAATCTCGAGGCTAGCCTAGCTATGGTGTTCCATGAAACTCTGTTGTTTACTGCCGGAGAGGGTTAGAGGGTCGAGCTCGACTCCACGCGCGCTGCGACGGACATCACATCCACTCGGCTACGGCGCTTCGGGTGTATATAAGTATATATAATAATAAATAAATAAATAAATATATATATATATACTCACCTTTCTGGTATTCATTACCCTTTTTGGGATGACGTGTGAGTCCTAGTGCAAAATTATTTGAAAACTTTTCCATTAAGTAGAGCGCTTTCCTTAGACTTTCACTAATTGTTTAAATCCGAGTACGAATATCAAGCGATATAATTCTATCGAGACATAAATTGCTTGCCCAGAATTTCTGAATCAAATTCAAGATGCAGGAGATGATTTTCAATGGAATGTTAGTTCGCTGGCGTTTTGGATCACTTGATGTTTTGTCTGGAAATCACTAACCATAATAGCAAGATGTATCTGACGTAATGGCTTGGAGCTGTCATACAGTGCATACCTGCTTGTTGCTTCGACCACATCTGTGAGAGTGAGCTAATAAACTTTCCACCACAACCTAAAAATGCCTTCATTGATGTTGGCCTTGTGTGCTGGTATAGTGAATATTGAAGTGGTACTGCGATAGGTTCCCCCAGATCAATGTAGCTGCCAAAGCCATGCAACCATCTCCATAATGCGTCATAAGTCGACATGGGCGTGCATATGTTTTTCATTTCATACGACTCTATGACACTTTTTGCTAGTGGATCCTAATGCTTCTAGCATTCGGTTTGTTTCCTCGCATTCATCATAATAGAGGTCTTGGAACACTTCTTATGTTGTTTTGATTGTCGCTTAAGACCTGCCTCTTTTTTCGTGAATACTGCAGATTGCCACTCTGGCAGATTTCTTCCCATTCTTTAAGGATCTCCAGGCTAAAACGCTCTCAGGTGATAACTGAGCAGTATCAGAATGGAGTCGAACCAGCACATTTCTCCTGATGCTCTTACATCACTAATCACTCTGACACGAGTTCTGGTGTATCTATAAAGGTGGGAAATTCAAATGATTTAGCTGTCATAGCTGTGCCTGAAAGAGTTTTCAAGCTTAGAGATTCTTGACAACTAGTCAGCTTTTAATGATACCAGCAGGTGACCCTTTCGGTAAATACAGAAATGAAATTCTGTGCTAGTGAACTAAGACTTCCACAATGGTTGTGTAAAGTTCAACTGCCAAAAAAAAACGCCGTAAAGCTTCCAATGTAGAACGTAACTGCAACGCAAAGAAGATATAAAGAACAAAAAGAACTGTGCAAACACACAAGTCGCTGAAGTTGGTCAGACATCAAGTCACTATTGCCCTTCCATCATTCGAATGGTATAGAACTGGTTAGACAGTAATTTTTATCTCAAATCTTTTTCATCAAAATACAAACGTTCTTCACCCTTAAGATCTCGAGCAAAAAATTACGGGGTTTTCCAAAAATCGATGAAAGACTTTCCCTATAGCGGGCGTATCCTAGCATAGAATAAACTTTACCAACTTCGAGAAAAATTTTTAAAATTCAGACAACCAATAAGGTATCATCCTTCTTTATATTACTTTTACATAAGACTTTAGAACTATGGAGATGAAGAAGTCGCTGAAGACCGCATCGACTGGACTGATCAGTAAAGGATTTCTTGAGCAAAAAATTCACGGTACCATCAGAGAGGTGGAATCATGTATGTTTTTATCGTTTTTTTCATACTAACGGCTTTATTTCTATTCACGTATTTCTTAAATTGTCCGTCTTTTTTTAAAACTTAGTAGACGAGAATATTACCAGCATATGACACAGTGATCGCGTGGATAAAAATTTCACTTTACTCAGATTTTTGAATGCTTTTGGCAAAGGTGCCATTGACAGCTCACAAAAGTCTAGGTCTCATCAGATCTATCTCGAGACCTCTGACGCGGAACAGTTCCACGTCAACGCCTTGAATTTCTGCTGAATGTACATTATGAATAATCATTTTTGCTTTCTTCGGCTTTTTTCTATTAAGGCCTTTTTTCATCTTTGATAATATCTGCATTTGCCGAATGGTAATTATGCATGTCATGTACATGGTGATGTGAGTGATCTGTGATGCACATTTACGTCCAATATGTTGTAGATCACGTAACAAATGTATCTTTGGATAGCGTAGATTTTTGTACATCTTTCAAATATCTAGGTTTCATAGATGGTCGGCTAACGTATTAAGCAATTATTATTAGCACGTTTTCAAGGTGTGTTATATCTCATGCTTTCTATGAATACCGTCATGTGTGCTGATGTTCTACTTTCAATGCACTTCGTAGTTCACGTGACTCATGATAGTATTGGCCTTATTGTACTTTGAAGATAATGTTGGAATCTAGTTGATTTTCTAGTTTTCTAAGCTCTGTGGACCGCTTTATTGTAATCATGTCAAAGTCTTTCAACTATGTTGTCCTTCAGGAAGCTCTTTAGCTCTTGATGTTTTGCCATTGTGCTTATTTTCTCTATGTAGTGCAACATTCAGTTATGTTTTCTTGCATACCACAATTTTTTAAAATATATTGTCTATAAAAATAAGATTTAGGCGTTGACGCTTCTTCTTTCAGGAAATATTTAGTCAGCCACAAGAACCAATTATAATGAGGCATGTCGTGTTGTAACAGTATGCACTTTCAAATGTTCGACAAATCAATCAACTTTATAACATGCATTTGGCCAGAATCAGGAATTTCTTTGAATTTGAGGCTTCAGAGCAATGTATTTTCATAAATGTGAGATAAACTAGTACGAAATGCCCGCTACGTATTCTAAGCAGTGCAAGTGTCATAAGCGGTCAGGGCCCACAAAATACATTGTACTCTTGTCAGTGCTTTCAAGAGTTTGATTTGGCAGCCAAACTTATCATGTCACAGTTTTCTATGTTCGGTCCATCACCTCTCCAGCACAGATTCTATGAACTCTACGACACTTTGAAAACCGACTATACATTCACTTCGACATTACCAAGAAATCATGTTTTGTAACCAATCCACATTAAGTGGTCCCATTATTAACTGCACCCTATTATTTTCTTCAGTTTTTATGCTCAGACTGCTCCACTGCCAAAAAGCTGTAGTATGTTGGAAAGTTCTTTAGTAGCATTAGCAAAGATGCTATGAAAAGGCACGCGTGCAACAGGTTAACTAATCGTGTATCAAAACCGCTCACCATTAGCCGCGTTCGACAATGCTTTGAGTGTATGAATAAAACCAGTGCAAGGAAGACGACAGAGAAGATCAACACTGCGTTAAGGTCAGGCACTACTGCAGATTGGACTATGTGTCATTGGCTCAAGCTCTTCGACTAAGCTGATGCGAGCTGTCAAACAGCTCCATTCTGGCTTGTTTGTTACATATGATAAAAGCACCTTGCCCCACGAACTGATAGCGCATTGGGCTCGCGCCACGGGTATAAAGCACCTCTCCCCCCTTCCTGGGGTAGCACCATCCCTCGTCATGAAATTGAAATAAGCTACTGCAAAGTGATATCTGGATGGGCATCTCATAAATGATTGATCTATTGGGGCAATGTTGCAAGCGTAACTGTTTGCAAAAGTCTTCTGCTGCAAAAGTACAAGGACCTTACTTATATTATCATCACTGGGCAAAAGTCTTGGATTTAATCTGAGAACAACACGCGCCTCGTCTATTGGTTGCATCGCAGCGAATAACTTGCCACAACCATCAAAGATCAATTCCTATGCTCGGGAAGTTATGCTCAGTTTTCCGGGATTAGCAAGGCATGGTGCTTTGAAGCTGATCAACAGCAAGCAAACAATCAGTACCAACCAAACGGGAAACAACTGCGAAAGCTGACAACAGCAGTGCGAAAAATGAACCCGTCTTGCCGTCCTCCGCGATAACGACTGACCTCACATTGACAAGCCGGTTCCCATAATTTGGAGAGTTGGACAACGGCACCTCAGCCAAAGTACGGCCGTGATTTGCTCCATTGGATTATCATTTTGCGTACCCTTAAGCAGTGTCTGCGGGCGGGAAAAAATTTAAATATACTAACTCAAAGCTGACATCGCCTAATTCTTTGATCACAAGTCTCCTTTTTTCTCAAATTACTGAGTAATTCAATCAATCACTTTACAGCAAATGGTTGTATATCATTGTTTATGATGATGATTTTATCTGTCGTTCAACTAATTTCTTTGAATAAATTAGATTTAACTGAAATGTCGAAGTAGCAAGATAATGATAGGGCAGCCCCATGCATAAACCTCCAACTTAATCGGTTTTTTTTGAGGGTGCAATAATGCCCTTCACTCTTCTTATGCATAGTTTATTATCAACGGCAGTCAGTATCATTGACAACCGTTTTATATGTGATTTTTTCTTAACAGCCAATCACATCATCAGCAACCTCTTTTATGATATCTTATCAGTGGATAATCACTATCACCATCAACCGCCGCGTATTTGAAAAAACACTGAGTGAGGTTCCTCATTCGAGCGCTGTCCACCGAAGACGATTCGAGTCGACTGAAGACAAAGTTGAAGTCACAGCGAGCGCCAAGAGCGGTGGGCAAGCGACGGATCAGCGGATGTGAAGAGACGAAAACGTCGCAACGTTAGCCGAAAATTTTTTTCAACAACCTCGCGTGGCTCAATCATTGAAAAGTATGTGATGATTCCAAGGTTTGTATTTAGCATTTCCACTTTTCCTTTGAAAGCGTTTTCAACGAAATTTTGAATGAGAGCAAAAATTAAACGTTTATTCATGGAATGTCATTAGCACTTTCTATTATGTTTGTATAAACTAACTATCAATGTCCAAGCATTATCTGAATAGGGAATTCTTTCATTTACAAAATCACAATAACCAGATGGCCAACGCTCTTCTCTCACCCACATATCTTGTATTTGTCACGTTGACTGCACACTGTGCTGCCAAACAAGTAGCACTAGATAGCAAGTTCATGCTCACTTCACTTTCCGAATTTACCTGCATTTGGTACCAAATTCTGTACCATGGAATTTTTCTTCGGAGTAATTATTCTCTTTTACACAACTGCACGGATTTTCCTAGCTTTGTCGTTCATGTTTTACGTCTTTGGAGTGTAATCGTTTCGATCGTTCAATATTGTCGCGACGAAAGTGATTCGATATCGCCCTCATGAGTCATCAAGTCGTCTATCTGTCCGAGGTCGATAAATTGGTGCCAGACTTGTCTGGGAGGGCAACAGTACTGACTTGAACATCGACAAGCGACCGCGAGTCGTTGTGAAGACCGGACATGAATTAACTTACCTCGAATAATTCGTAAAAAAAGCGCTTTTTCAAATAGTTTATATAAGGGCTTTCGAGAAAAGGTTTACAATGCACAGTTGCATTTTAAAATGTATTTTTCTATGCAATGTGCAGTGTCTTTCTTGACAAACAACTGAATGATTTATTTTTCACTAAGAAGCATTAGCGTTCTTCTTATTCCTCATAGCCTTATTGTAGTCTCTCCAGTCATGCTATTTATTAGTGCTCACAAAACTTCTTCACTGCTTATGAAATCTAGATTTCCATAAAAAAAAACTCGGCTTTGTAATTAGAGAGCTCGCGGAAGTCGGTTTACCGCACCGCGTGCCATGCAAAAAAGTCATTTTATTACCAAATGTGGTATTGATCCAGTAATCATTGATCATTTTTGGCAGGATGTACTAACTTCCTGAGATTTCTGCCCTATTCTTCGTTCCACAAAATAAAAATTACGCTGCCTTGCAAATGCTTTGGAGGCTTCTAAAAATGGATCTAAGAGGTGATCTCTACCGCATCCGCCTGCTCTTCAACCGAAACTGCGCTTTGATGAGGCAGAGAATGCCAGACTGCAAACTGCGAAGAAGATCAAGGAAGTGTTTGATGAGTTAGACGGTGTCGCGGTTTTGCCACGTCCCGCCTACCGTCCACATTGCGCTCCATGCGACTTTGGTCTATGCAGATCAATGCAACACTTCTTGAAAGGTCGCCGATTTGGATAGTTCGTTGATGTTGAAGAGGTATGTCAGGAGTTCTCTAATTGGAAGTTGATACTCCGACCAGATCCGAAACTTGGCGGACCGATGGGAGAAAGTCATAGGAAACGATGACCTTTATTTTGAAAATAGTTTTCATTGTTTTTGTTTGGAATTTATGCAGAAATTTTCAATTTTTTGCTTTCGAAGACGCTCTTTTCTCGTTTTTCTTTTTTTGTTTCCGTCAATGCTAGCAGTAGCAGCAGTGTGTCAGCGATGTCAGGAAAATAGCAGTTTGTAGCATGTTAACTGAATTTGAAAGTCTGCTTTCATCTGCAGAAGCTACGTACCACCATCAAACGGAGCAATGATAAGTGGGAATAGTGCAACATACACTCAATATCGAGGCAGTCAATTGATGCCTCCCATGCACTCGAGTGGTGTACTTCAACGAGTGTGTACGATGTTTTTGCTTCTATTTGCCAATTTCTCTTGTTAATTTTGTTAGTGCTATTGGCAACGCCGCGTTATCATTTAACCGGTTGAGGACCACCGGATTCACAGACGTGTCTAGTCCCACCAACACCATACATGTCTGTTCTTTGTGATTTCACATATGCTCGAATCTTTGGCACACCAAATCACACCATATTCCGTGTAGTAATAGTATGATAGTGATAGTGATAAAAGCTATGTTGATAATAGTGATATCGATTGGGATGACAGTGGTAGTGATGATAGTGATAATGAAAACAGTAATGGTGATGACAGTGATACTGATCATAGTGATAACGGCCGAAGTGATAGTGATGATAGTGATGGTAATCATAGTGATAGTAATAGTGGTATAAATGATAGTGATAGTGACTAGTGATGACGATGATAGCAATAATAATAGCGATAATGATAGTGATGATAATGATAATGGTAATGATGATGATGATGATAATGGTAGTTATCATTATTACCATCACTGTCACTATCACCATCACTATCATTACCATTATCATTATCACTACCACTACCACTGTCACTTTCACTATCGTTATCACTATCATCATTATCACTATGATCACTATCACAATCACTATCACTATCACTGTTAAGTATTAGTGTTAGGGTTAAACGCACTGAAATAATTTATGCGTTAATGATTCATAGTAGGACGATTTGTAGCCCAACTATATACGAAGTTTTATCAGTGTCACATACAAGAAACTGGTTCCAATAGAGCTACCGTTTCTACGGCGTTCATCATTGCTTGAACCAGCGGAGTTACCAGCTGTTTTATCCAGTGTTAAAGCACCATGAATAATCTATGAATGTGTAAATAATGCGTAAGAGTACCAGCGGAAAAACTACTTTACACTGATTTTATTACAACAATATCCATCATCATAATTTACTGCGTAAATCCCAGCACTTTTTGCATTGAATTTGTTCCTCTCATGCATCCTGCACAAAAGTCTTCGATTAGTCCATGTGTGCTTTCGGCTGCTGCTTAAGGATTTCCTCTTCCTTGTCAGTGACGTAAATACTTGTCGAGACGATTTTTTTTTTGCAGTCTCTGAGATTGCCGTGCCTGGCGTTTCCTTAGCGTGCTTTCCTAATTTGCGAAATTTTCACAACACATAGTTTTGTGGCCTGTGCAAATATTTTTGATCAGCTACATATAACTCTATTTGATATTCTCATTAATACACCTATTTGATTTGATTTTCAAACTCATTTCATTCAAATTTTCAAAGCCTCTGTTGAAGTCCGTTTTATGATTTCTGTGGTTTCAGAATTATATGAAAGTCGCGACCAGGCAATCGAACACCTACTTATTTCTATCCGAGCTAATGGTAAGTTTTGAAATCGACTATACTATGTATTGTAGCGGTGTCTTGACACTATCTTCATTGCTATAGGTGAATTATGTTTATTAAAAATCTAGGTGGAGAGGGCTAAATCATGGTCACTATTATCTAATTCAAAGATGAAGCTGGCATACTCATTGGTACGCTAGTTTTCTTTTACTTTTTGGCAGATACTAGGTTAGTACTTACGTTCTTTTTTGTTCTTGCTTATGTTTCTTTCCACACCTATGATGGTTCATATAGAAGGTCAATATTTAACTCTTTCACGGCGGCCATTGATAGGAAGCAGTATCGCGCCTGTCGCTCGTGCGCAGTCGACCGTATGGGCCTTGCGATTAGAGCATGTAATCTTCACAGTAGGTGGTTTTGTGAAGAATTAAGATTTTTCTCACCAACGAAAATTATTTTTCTGTCAGAAAAGGACGAAATTTCAAGAAAAAGTTTAGTTAGGGCATTTTTGGTTGAAATTTTGCTTAAATTTCAAAGCATTTGTATTTCGCAATTTTTTCGCCGACGGCATAGTGCAACGGTATGGATATTCTATTCTTATTCTTGACAATAAAATGAATGCATTCAGATAGTTGGGAAAATTCTTAGTCTTTTTCACTGGAACCGATTAGTGACAGAGGTCGTTGGCCAATTACAATCATGATGATTAACTTTAGATTCCCGGCTTGTCATCTCATTCTTCCTCGAATAGCGGTGTTGAAGAGTCTGTGAAGCATAGTGTACCTTCAGTATCCAATTCAATGAATATTGGTGGTGCCTGCCAGACTTCCAGCATTATGTTGCTTCAGCACATAATTGATTCATTCAATCACACAAGTACTATCACGGTATCACGCTTAGAAATTGGCGAAATCGACTTCATAGGCGTTGTTACATATTAAAAACAAACTTTCATCGAATCTCGGCATTTCCAAATAATTATTCATTGTCGATTAGGCATGTGGTTATGGTTGGTAAAAACTATTATTCGGCTAAGATTTCGACGCTTTTCGTTGTATACCCAGGGATACTGAGTGATGTCCACGATTCTTACGTTACACAATACTTTGAGCAAAGCCAATAGGAATCTGTGAACACTGATTTTTTCAAAGTTTTCTCAAACATTCCATATTGCTTACTTGGACGCTTGGACGGTCCGTCTTCACGAGATGTGCGAATTTTCCCAAAATTTCCAATAGCTTTTCTTTGCGCAGTTATCGTGCATGGCGGCTCTTATCGAGCAGGGCGGCTGGTGCGAGTCTAATAGCGGATCTGTAAAATGTAGACAGCCGATTTAAATTTCTTAGGGACACATCCGCCCAACTTAAGCGGCCGTCCTTGGAGTGGATGTGTTCTCGGGATGTTCACTCAGAACCAATCAGTTCAATTTATCCGTCATTGGGCCATTGGTTTTTTAGCAATATATTTGTAGTCCCATATTCTTTTCTCTCCTTTGAGTTTTTGTAGCACCTTCTCTGATTTACTGATACTTTGCGGCAATTAAAACTATGACCAACGCTAAAATCTAAACGATACTTTCTTTTTAGTCGCACCACTACGGTTCTTTTCGGCTTCACTTGTGTAGATCAAATTACGGATCGTCGTCGCATACTGGCTGCACCCTAGATCAGTCATCGCCTCACTCATATTTTGAAATGGAAAGTGATGATTAGCGTGGTTCATTCACGACTATTCCGCCATCGCCTCCACCGATGCCTGGACAAACCTCTTCCTCATTACGTCATCATGTGGCCTTCATTTGACAGGCCAAGCATGAGGACTTTCAAGGCGCTGACAAAGTCCCTCATTAATGCTACATTTTCCCTAATATGTACATTGAAAGGCGGCAGAGTTACTAAACCGGCTGTGTTGTTATGTATATAATTAGGTTCTTTCCTGCGTCCTGAGGGGATTTTACATTCCTGATATCTTATGTTTTCTCTACACTTTTCTATGCACTCTTCCAAATTTTATTCGGGATATTCAGCTCTTCTGTGTGGAAGTATATGTACTCATCCTTTGTGTAATCATACTGCTTTTAGCATTCAATAAAGTGTAATAACAATGCTGTGGTGTGTATTTATTTAGTGAAAATTGTCAAGTAATATGAAAAGCTCTGCACCTCAGACGGGTGTTGAACGTAATTTTCCTGTTTTTCTTCTAACTCTTTTTCATTGTAATAAGTTATGCAGTGGATATAACCATATAAATTCCTTTTTCACATCATTATGGTGAGTTGTAAAGAATCATATTGCAATATTAAACGGTGTTGCTTGAATAAGGGCAAACTATTACTGATCGCTAATTGTATAAATTGTTGATTGTTAGATAAATTTTTCAAGTGGAAGATATAGAACGTCTGCAGTTACATGTCGTCCCGTTGATTATCGAGTGACGCAAGTGTGTAGCGCGGAAGCTATGTAGCATGCACGTTTAGACCATGGTCGCACCACGTTTTAGAAAATCGTGGAGTTGTACATCCTTCTTCTAAGCTTCCCATAAAAAAATCTGATTATCGAATAGGTGGTTCTGTTGTGGTACGCTTGGCATCTTAAGAATCTAGCCGGCAGCGGCTCTTATCCATGGATTACCGTTAAAACTCAGTACACATCCAATCAGTCTTATTTTCGATAGCCTATCTCTCACAACAACCGGACAGAGATGCCGTCATTGAGGAAGATTTGTGATATGTGCATATAAATAAGCATAATGTTGAAATAATGCTGAAGAATTGTCGATCGGTCTGATTTGAAAGCAGGATTGTTGCTTGACTAACCATTCATGGCATGCAAAGAGGCTGGCTAGTGATTCTAAAACAGCGTTAGCCAACGTGGTTGCTGAATTCCTGTGTTCATATCAAATACATTATAACAAAGTAACAATAAGACAGCAGTCAAATGCTCATATACATGATGACTGCATTAGAAATAGCGGAAGGCATAAGGCAGGATAAAACCATAGAAACGATAAGCGAAATAACTGTAACGTGCATAGGAAGATGAAGTACGAAAGCACATGATCAATAGGGACCTATGAACTACGTGAATAGTGATAATGCGATGGGCAACGTGTAACGAGTTGCCTCAACACTATCGGTATGAGGAAAAGTGATATGTGGAATGAGACACAATAACACTGTCTCGTGGAAAAAGGAAGTTGTGGTCACCGGTTACAACACAGTGAAGAGCAGGCTCTTCACTGTGTGCGTTGTACAGTAGAAAGGCGAGAAATTCGTAGATGACGAGGGCGAATATGAGCGTCGAAGTCCAAGAACTTTTCAAAACGAAAAGCGCCGACGTAAATATGGGATTGCCTCAATATTCCTTTCGTAATGCGGTTTCCTCAGTTTTTTCTTCATTCTCAAAACGGATTATTGCCAGTAGACTGCGATTTGAGCCAGGCATTACTACTGATCGAACTCTTAGGAGGCACTCATCTTTACGATTCATGGAGCGATTTTTGGAATGGATCCAAAACGCCTGGAGGGCTTTGCCCGTCGAGGTCTTGCGTTCTTGCTCAAGGATAATTACTTTTACATCAAAATCATCCTCCTCATGTATCTGTGTCCTGTGCGTACCTGGTGGGGTATTTGGTATAGTTACGTTTACCGGCTAGGTGATCTTTTATGCGGACAAAGAGTAGCCTACCCGTTTCGCCAATGCACTCGCTGTCGTACGCCTTGCAAGAGATTGAGTAAACTGTACCCATACTCATGCAGTCACCGCCTTTACCGTTAAGGTAAATTATGCACTTTTTTGTATATAGAAGATCGTATAAGCGATTGCGGGCTAATTGGCGCTTAAGATTATTAGGCGATCGAGACCATTGCTAACCCTCTCTTCTGTGCGAAGTAGTTTTCTAGACCATTTTAAGACCGAGCAGTTTAGGCACTCTTTCAGGAGAACCATCAGCTGTTGAATAGACAAGCCGTACATGTTTATTGCTCCGTGGTGTTGACCGTTGAGTTCGCGAATGGCTTGTAATGCGGAGTCATTCAACACGTTCGTATAAAGGTAGTGGACGTAGAAGAACTCCATTACGCAGGAGCTGTTGGGACGTGCGTTCCTTAGATTGTCCGAGAACAATTGAGTGTTGGTGAGTTGGGCTGGAATGTGACCTAACAACTGGGGTACTATTAGAGTAAGAAACCATCCTATTCTATCCGTAGATCCGTCTGCACAGCTGATTATGGATCTAACCCACGCACCAGCTCATGGATTTTTATGTGCAAATATAAGACAAGACACGTTGGTAAGTTAACTATTAAATGAGAAATAAAAGATAATTTCAAACCAGCTGCTATTGCTACTCTGATCCACTCATAATTTAACGTTTGGTATTGCTTTTTAGACTTTTTTTAGAAGACGGTCGATAGAGTGTGGCATCGTTAAGATGTTTTTCTTTATATCAATGTCTAACTGAGAACGAATTACCACAAACTCACCCCCTTATTACTAGCGGAAAGTCTAATGTTTTTGGAAGCTATCATCTCCCGCACCTCCCGCATTCAGCATTGTCGTGCTTTTGTGATGCTGAAGCGGAACTTCTTCCGTGATAGTGACTGAGAATTTCAAAGGTCTCATTAACAAATATCCGAAATTTCATATCTATTCCGTTGTTAGTGCTTTGCTGTTTATAAAACCGCCGAGGAAATAATGGTAAAGGTAATGCCCCCGTTTGCTGTTGTTCACTCTTAATATGTTCTTCGTCATAAGCCTTTTTACGGAGTCTGTCTCAAAGCTCATGCAAACTGCATGCGACCTTACGCAAGGATACCTTAGAAAGGAGCTGAGATGGTGAAAAACTGGGAAAATTTGTGAAGTATTATTGCAAGCGAATATTACTATAACGGTGTATTGCAGCAGTCGATCAAACATTCTACAGTAATCATCTTCACATATTTCATGAGCGCAGTGATCCGGTGAAATGAGTCGTACTTCTCCGCTTAAGCACTCTATGTGCCGAACATAAGGGGTCTGGCATTAATCAATTACTGAGCATTAGCCCGGGATGGTTAATAGAGGTAGAATTTTGAGAATCATTGAAGAACGTGAAATTGTTATCTGTGGGAGAGCCAGGAGCTGCATTCTATTCGAGTGACGTCATGTACGCGCGGAGCCCAGCACACCTTAAAATCGTCTCCTCATCTCGCCATTGTCGTCCATGGCGGTGGTCGCATTCGAACATAGCCACTGGCCCGAGTTTCATACCGTAGTTTGTAAAATATCGGCAGATACGAATGCAGCTGATGCAAATATAAATGTGAATCACCTGTATCACCTGTCGCCCCGTTGATCGTTAAGTGACTTGAGCGAGTACCAGAAACTTTTCCATTTTTCCCTATCACGCACAAGAGCAGCCCAGTAGGTCCTCCTCGCTCTAGGAATTCGCTGAGCATCATATCTTTCTTCTATCGCTTTCGTAAGAAATCGTAAAGAAATCGGACTATCGGGTCAGTGGTCTTCCCTTAGAGCGCTTGACGTCCCGAGGAATCCAGTCGGTAACGGCTCTCGTCCATCGGTTGTCGATGAAGCGCATCACCTGTCCGGCCCACCTTATTTTCGATATCCTGACGTGTAGAACGGAGTCTCTGATTTTCGATCGTTGACGAAGGTCGCAACTTCGGATCCTTTCTTTCATTTGCAGGATACGGGGTACTCCTACTTTCGACCTTTCGACTGCGCGTTTGATAACGCCAACTGATTTTTTATCTTGCTTACGTAGCGACCAGGTTTCTGCTGCATACGTTAGGGCAGGGGCAATTGCAGAGTAGAAAAGGTGGGCACGAAGTCGGATGTTCTTTGTCCTCTTCACTACATCTTCGATGCTCTTAAACGTTCCCCAAGCCGCTCGTTCCCTCCTGCTCAACTCTGGAGCTAGGTCATTCATCATGTAGATTTCACTACCCAGATAGAAGTAACTGGAGCTCGTAGATGAGAAAAATATCGTCAGCAAAGCGAAGATGGTTTGAGTAATCGACCGTCAATTTTCACTCCCATATCGTCCCATGCTAATGTTCGCATGACGCTTTGTAGGGTGGTAGTGAATAGTTTCGGCAAAAATGTGTCGCCTTGTCGAACACCTCTTCTTACGTCAATGCTGATATCGTTGTAGAATAGAAAATTTTTTTTGTGTAATCTTTACAAAGCTCACGAAGGATCATTATGCACCGAGTAGAGAGGCCCTGATTATCCAGGGCCCCTATAACCGCTTCTGTTTCCACTGAATCAAAAGCTTTCTTCAGATCAAAGAAAGTGAGACAGAGTGGTTGTTTGTACTCCAGTCGAGGCTTCAGTGAGTCTTGTGACCGTGTGGATGTGGTCTATGGTACTAAATCCTTTCCGGAACCCTCCTTGTTCGCATGGCTGTCCTTCGTCCAGTGGTCTGTCAATTCTATTTAAGATGACTCGAGTAAAGAATTTATAGACAACGGACAGCAAGCAGACTGGGCGATAATTGCCTATGTCGTGAGGTCTCCCTTTTTGAACAACAATACGGTCTTGCTGGTTTTCCACTGAATAGCGACCTTCCATTTTGACTGGTAGCGAGTGAATAGCCGAGCCAGGGTGTTGATGAGAACTGGCGGCAAGTTCTTCAGGTGTTCTGGTCTAATCCTGTCTGGACCGGGTGTTGTTCTGTTCTTCAACGACGATATAGCATGCCGGATTCTGGCACGGAGAACCGGTGAAACAGCATACTCGTCCTCTTTCAATTTATATGACGGTAAGAGGACATGGCTAGCGAAGAGATTCCAGTAGTATCGCTGGAAGACTTTTTCCATAGCCCTTCTGGAAAGCTGAAAGTGTCCCGTTAGGACATCGGAGTGCAATCATCTTGGTCTTATAGTTGGCGAAGCCTCGCTGGGCTTTGCAAATGCTCTTCCTTGCTTTTGCAGCTTCTGCCATAGCTGCTGCTTTTCCCTCTTAAAGCCGTTCTTTTATCTCTTCTCTGCAGCGTTTTCGCAAATTTGGATTCAAGGTTTCGGTTGCCTGTAGCGCGTGCGATTCCACGTTAACGTTTCAGCTCGAGTAGCTGCGGAGACAAGCGTCTCTTCGTGACCTTAGGACTCTCGACTTTCATAGCGCTAACGTGAAGACATGCAAAGAGTCGATCGTATTTTTCGTCGATATTGTCGACAGCGATATCTTCCCAAGGTAATGATTTGAATACATCCCAGTTTATGGTAGTTCTGGGACTTCGTTTTCTGACCTTAGCGGCTTTCTCTCCTCTCCTCGGAAAACGGAACGTTGCGCGAGGAGGCGATGGTCTCATCCCGTGTAGAACTTAGAAACAACAGCGACATCGGTCAGGCAAGACCTTCGATTTACTAGGATGTGGTCTATTTCGTTATGTTAGTATCCATTGAGTGACTTCCACCGCCATCGCTGAGAAAGAGGCTTTTGGAATTGCGAGTTACCATGAATGGTTTGGCTCTTCATGATAAACTTAGATAGCCTTCTCCTTGTTCATTCCATTCTAATCTGTGAATTCAACGTGACGTTCTTCACACGTTCTTCTAGGTCCAATTTTTGCGTTAGAATTTCCGACAATGACCTTTGAGAATGTACGATATTTTTTAGAAATTTTTTCTAGATCTATTTAGAACGCTTCGACTTCGTCTTCGTCATAGCTTGATGCAGGGTGCGTAAGCAACGAAGATGGTCAAAGCCATCACAGGACTATCTTTTCAACCGCAATCGTTCGATACGAGTTGTGAGTTGTTCAAACAAATCAATGCTCTCAGTCAAATTCGATTTGACGAGAACGCCAACGCCGCGGACACTTCTGCGCTCGCATTTTCCAAGGAACAGTTCTTCTCCGGTGTAATAAACATCGCAAAAAAGATGTCGTCTTCTCGTCTCAGCCAGGTCAGTAACGTCTTTTATTCTTCGTGCTTGAATCAATAGATCATCTATAGTGGATTTGCAAGCAAGTACTGCTGCATTGTAAGTACAGATAGTCAGTTTAGTCCGTTTCGATTTTAGCATCCTAGTTTGGCCCTAAGGTTATATGAGCCTCTCGGTACTCGTTCTTCCTAGCGGTGCCATATCAAGAGGCTTTTTCGAGGTTAGAAAATAGGGTTCATTTTTACTGCTGTTTGGAGAGCTTTCTGTACCCAACGTATAGCTTGGTAGGCTCCAAATGAGGGCTGGGTGGTCACGAGTGACGGATATGTGAGGAAGCACTCCACTGCTCATGCATAAACATCTATATTATGATAACACTGCGATAAAGGCGGCAAAACATGTCAACTACTTATGTCCAATGACTGTCGGTCTGACTGACTTCAATACCAACATGTGTTACAAAGAGAGCGCGTGTGGCATATTGATTAGAGGTGTTCTGCAACGCACACGTGGTGGACGGTTCAATCCCGCACTTAAGGCTCACCATGCTTTCTTTTCCTCCAGTGTCGATGGATTGACGCCAGACTTGGCTGGGAGGATTACAGCACTGAATTGATCGGTCGCTATGCCACCGCGATTAAAGGCCGGATATGTCCAGTTTAATTCTTTCATTCTTACATCCTTTCAGCTTTCTGTGCTTGCTGTGTCTTGAGTGTAGAACTAAATGACTCAGTTTTATCCATTGTCTAATAGTAACAGCAGAAGAATAGTTCTGCCTTCTGTATAGAGATGTCAGCTTAAATAAATTAATCCTTGATAGCGTAGAAGTTAGCAGTTCACGTGCTCTATATCACTAGATTATACCGTGATACATTTTCAATTGAGATCAACCGTTGAGCACATTTTGATTTGTCGTCTTGTGAATTTAGTTGCGCACTTTTATCTGAGTATATTCGTATATATCGGTTAGAAGTAGCCATTGAATCGCCTCTTGTGAGATGTTCTAAAATTTTGGATCGATAACGCTATGAAGCTAGTGAGGTTTCGTGGTGAAATTTTCTGTTCTTTTCCGTTTTATTGCAGAGGATAAATAACCGATCCATTTCGCTGGACAAAAACTTTTTATAAGAGTGCTAGCACTCATTCGAAAGTTCAAATACTCTTGCTGGGTGATAAGTAGATGGTTTTCCAGGATGCTTTTTTATAAAGCTTCAGCGTGGAAAAACGTTTGTGTTTTACACGCACATGCTTCTTGCAGTGAAGAGCGCTTTCTTTAGTCTATTAGTAAAGAATCGATGGCGTAAGATCTACAATTTCAACGCTGTGCTTATTTTCTGGAAAGATCTTTACTCTGCAATGTCGTCAGGATAATTCGACTGATTAGCATACGTGCGCATGTGTTTTTTTCGGCTAATTCACGAGGTGGCAGGCGGGGAAGGAGAAGGGCGGGGCACAGTGGATACCGCGATTTTGAAATGGCCATCGATCGATGGTGCTTCGATGGGTGCATGTGAAGCGCGATTTTCCTTGTTTTAATCACCAATTGTTTCTCTCATTTCAAAGAACTCTAGATTAAACGTATTATTCTGATATTACAAGATTTCCTCTGCATGTTCATATGCTCTTAGTGCTTCCAGCGAAATAGCAGTAAAATTGTGCGACCCATTTGTGCATAACTTTATTTCGATTTTTACACCGTTATAAAAGGGTATTTCCGAAAAACGGCCTCATATCGTGCTAGCCAGTGATTTAAGCTTCTGAGTGATTACTAACAATCTTATAAGAAGTTCTTGCCATTCATGTCCAACGAAATACAATGGTTTTTCCTCCTGTGCTGCCAAACGGAAAAGAACCAACTTTCCACCTTATAAGTCATAAGGCTGGCGTTTACAGAAGGTTCAATCAACCAAGTCGGCGCAGCGCCATCTATTCAATGAACCGGTACTAATGGAACTTATCAGTGTGATCTATGGCGATCGATAAAGAATCAGTGATAATTGATATCCACTTGTCCGTTTCGGATTCTGTCCAACTACTTCATTCTTAGAAAGTGTTTCAGTTAGCAGCGATGTGCACGTCTGCCTTAGATGATAAACCCACTCCTACGGTATCAGCATGGATTGTGTGCTTCAATTAATTCTGTTGCTTTTGGAGACACAATAGGTGTAATACCAATGACGTTGAATGATATGCAAAATCTGAGCCTCGAGCAGGTGTTGAAACCCATGTCTTACCCTTTCCGTAGCGCATTCTAGCCATTGCACTTTCGGGCTCCCTGATCATCTGTCAGTCTTTCTGCGATATAAGGTATATGTGTCAGTAATCCGCCGGAAACTGTTTGGCTAGGTAAGTGCATATAGTAATAACTCGCCCGCGCTAAGAATGAGCCACGGGTTCAACTTTCGGCAAAGTATGAAATTTTGTATATCACCCAAAACTATGGAATATATAGTTATAACAGCCTAACACTGCTAAAGGAGCGGTTTATGACCGATCCTTAATACACCTCGACATGAGTACGGCAATAAGCATGAAGTGTGTGATTGTAAGTGTTTCTGGAGGGTGATTAGCCGATTTATGTGATTATTCTTCCAAAATTTAATTGTCATTCAAACTATAGATCCTTCCTTTGTATCACCTATCACAAAGAGATAAATGGTGATGTCGTGAGCGGTGTTTAAAGCTGTCTATATCTTCGTGGAACCTCGTTGACTCCTTTTGAAGAATTTTCTGTTCAAAGTAGCAGTTTGAAATACCTCCGAGGACTACTAAGCCTCGCCATGAGTAGTGAAAAATGGGTACTTTCGGTTATCGGGCAAGATTTCCCTGAAGAACTTCTTTTGCTGAATAAGAGATTTCCACTGCACTGGTAGTAATTGTTCCAAAGCTTGAATACCGGAGAATAAGAGATTGTGCATGGTTTTTGAGTGGCCTTCTTACAGCGCAGTAGCAAGGAGAATAAAAATGTCTTTTACGCGCGTCTCGCGTTATCGCGCGGTTTTTTCGTTATTTATGTGAAAGTTTACCCTTTGTTCTATGAGGATTTCTGAGGTATCGTTTATTGGAATCATCAAAAGAACGTTGTTCAGTGGTTCTGTGGGCTTGGTCTGTTCATTTTATACTACCAAATATAACTCGCTGATAAGCCTACATCTAAACCGTTCAAGCCTATGAACGAAAATCACATGAGAATGTAGAGGAAATCTTGAAATATCAGACTCATATGTTTTGTCTCATTTTTTTGAAGTAAAAAAAAATTGTGAATTATTAGTTCTCAAATTCTCCTTTTACAAAAATCCCTGCCCAATAACAAAAAAGCGATGGATATTACCTAACAAATTGTTGTGCTTTTTTTTTCTGATGAAATTTGTACCTGTTTATATTAATTTCTCCAATTTTGCCGAAACCTTCAGCCATCGATTTTTCAAATAATAAATGCAAGCGTCGTGCTGCAGTAGTTGTTCATGGGAGTATAGGTGAGCCCTTGTTATCATGTTCTAATCAAGCGTTTACTCGATAATGTTCAATGATATGCAATGCTCCAACCCTTGGACAGAAATTGAGCCCATATTTTACCCTTCGGGAGACACGTGCTGACCCACTGCACTACCTTTGCTCTTGTTCTGTCGTCTTTCATTCTGCAATACAAACGTATTGAATCTTCCAGCAACGAACCGTCAACGGTTTGGCCTGACAAACGCATATTGGCATTGAACTCAGTTGTGTTGACAGATATTGAATACATGTAATCAATGAAAATTCTTTTTGTTCAACCGCTTTTAGCAGTGGCATGATGATACACTATATGATCGATAATGTTGAGTGATGTAGTAAACGCTGAACCTTGGTCGGGATTCAAGCTCCGCTCGCGCAATAGGTCGCCATGCGCTACAGGATAGGGTGGATAGGGTGGTGGATAGGATAGGATAGGATAGGATAGGATAGGATAGCGAGTACGATTCTATATTTTTTGCACATCACCTAGCTTTATCGGATATTCATTTCAAGCGTTTTACCACTGCTAAAAGCGGCAAAATAAGAATTTATGTTCACATTTGAGTAGTCATTGGAGAAGAAAGCTTTTTCATACCGTATTCAAACGGGTATCCCCTTAAGCCACTCAGAAGAACAAGGCTACTATCGCATAGTATTCATCGCATAGCCTCTCGGTGTCTCTTTTGTGCGCTGTTGTTATTCTCATTAACGTCAAGCTACTTCCCACCTTCTCCGACGCAAGTTCGCTATTTAAGCGAAGGGACCGTCGAGACATTCACTTCAAACGCTCCAGGACGAGTAAAAGTCAGTTCCTTTCAGTTGACTCTCCGATTCATGTCGTTTGCTCTGGTTTGTTTATTTTTGCAGTGTCACGACATCTTACACCCATATATGTCTCGGAATTTATCATGTAGGGTCAAGTCATTGGACTTGACTGACGCAGGTCTGGCTGATCGGATTACTTCCAGAGACTTAGTGCATCGGACTCCGTTTTCTGTTTATGGTACTTGTGATAGTACCATCGCAATAGCGAAATCTATAGGGAGTCCTGAGATTGAGAAATGAGTGGAAACATTTTATCTTCCAGCGTTGAGTTAAAAGATCTGGGAAATTCTTTAAAGTTTTGTTTTTTATGCACAAATTAGCAACAAATGCAATAATAATTATTCTTTAAACTGCGTACGTAGTTGTATTTGACATTCTCCTCTGCTGTAAGTGCGAAGCTAGCTCATGTGACGCAGTGGTTAGAAGCGCGCACGATGTATACATGTTCAATTGTTCAATCCCGCTCTTATAATTCATCATGCTGTTATCTTTTCATAGTCGGTAAATTCGTGCGATTGGCTGGGAGGATCGTAGCAGTAACTTATTACATCGGTAATCCACCCACGACTTATTATAAATTCCACATATGCATAAATCCGCTTGAGTTCCGCGGCGAATGGAATTAAATGCATGGCGCATCTTCTTAAGAATTGATTGACGGCGAGCGCTTTGCATTTTTTATCATAAACACACTTGCTGATGTGTACGTAGGTTATATGCATGGCATTCCGACTGAAATCAGTCAAGTGGGAAATTCAGTAGAAGGAGTTCAGGATCACCTAGAATAGCTAAACCCATTTCTACTCAACCTCGGCCTGACACATCACTCATGAGTAAGTACCCAAAAGAGTGTGTGGCGCAGTGGTTGGAGTGCTCTACAACGCACCCGTGGATCGATCAGTTGATGGTCAATAGTGTGATCCCACGCTTAAAGATCACCAGGCCTTCCATCCGTGCAGGATGGGCGCATTGGTACCGAACCTTTCTGGGATGGCAACAGTGACTTCATGCATCGGTATACCGCCTCAAATCATTGTAAAGACCAGATCTGCATAAAAGATCATTTTTATGATGGTACGAATAGAATTAAGTGCATGGTGCATCCAGATCGACCCACGTGGGATGCCTCCTTCGAAGTTTTTCTTTCCTTCGGATTTTAGTCGTTCATACCGCTATGCCGCGGTCGGACACTTCAAGTCCGACACCACTCGAATTCGATTCTCGCACTTGGGGATTGACTCACGTGCGCTTTTCTCTTCGATGCTTTTTTGTTTTCTTTGAATTCTAAATGCCGCCGTCGGACACTTCAGGTCCGCGGTCATTGTCAAAACGACAAAGCATCTTGTCTAATTGAAAGCATGTGTTGCTGGCTCCCAGCTCCAGACATTTCTTTTCATTGTATGGTTCATGGATTAGCCAGATTGTCTTTTGTCATCCACAGTGGATAGTGTGGAGCATTTGACATTTGAGGCCCAAATAGGACAGATCAGTCCTTGTATGGCAATCGTACGATTACTCACATGGCAAGTGATAAATTCAGGGATTCTGTGATTTTTACATCTGTTTTTCGATATTCTTATTTGAGAGCAGGGTCTTTCATCCATTGACCTTTAGAGCTTATATTTTTGATGCGTACAACGGCGGACAGCTTCATATCTGCGACAGGAGGCTATTATTCGGACAAATTCAGTGAACAGAAGTTGCCATTGTAAGTTTAAGTCTTTCTCAATTTACGCTAGTCGATTTTTCTCGTTAACTGGGTAGAAATATACAAACAATCCTTCTCACTGGACAAAGGCCTTCAGTTGCACTTTTGGTAATTATTCGAAAGCTGAGATATCTGGGTAATAGGCGCCACATAACCGTTTTTTCAAAAAGTCTCTCTATAATATTGTAGCAGAAAAAAACATTGTGTTTCTAAAGAAGATTTCTCACAGACAAAGCTCTTTTCTCATCTTATAAATAATCGTTGGATAGGTTATGTTCCACTGATTACCACAGTGGGCTTATTTTGGCGAAATACTGATCTATTCCAGTGTATTACAAAAAGTAAGACTGCATTTTATTTGTGCGGGCTTTGTCCATCGGCTCAAGTGTGGACTCGGCACGGAAGGGGGGGGGGGGGAGGAGCAGTACAGGATGGTATCGTGGATTCCGTACGCGATCTGTCGATCACATTATGGCGTTACGTATGCGGAGTGCAATTTTTGTTATTTAATTCGAGATTTTCTCTTTGCTTCGAAGGGTACTCCAGACAGTACGTATGATTTTGGTACTACAAGATTCCCTCTACACATCCATAAGCTTTTCGTGCTTCTCGCGACTTTTGAACTTGATAAAAATGAAAGCGCAGGAGGTGCGAGTCATAATTTTATTTTAGTGCTACATCGTTATCAAAAGGTTTTTTATTTCAAAAAGCGACCACGTAACGCAGTAGCCGAAGTTTTATGCTTTCGATAAGTCCCTGACGCTCGTATGAAAAGTTCTTGTCTAGCAAAAGAGGTCACTTCTTTATTTGTCAGATAACAGAAAAGAACCTGTTAGTCTCCACCTTTCTTTTAGTGGATTTCTCCTTTAACTATATGTCTTCACATTCACAACAATTTTTTCAAGCGTTCCACTGACATCTGAGCAGTGTGCGCAGCACACTTCCACTCTGTAAAACAACGCTTGTGGCGCAGTGGTCAGAGGTGCTGCGCAACGCAAAGTTGTCAGTCAGTCGGGTGATCGATGATTTGGCTCCACATTCAAGGCCTAGCAAACCCTCATTCATTCGGGTCGGTGAACGGGTATCAGACATGTTTGCAAGTAACATTAATTTGATACAGCGGTAGGCCACCGCGAGCCATTGTAAAGGCCAGTTATACACTTAGTCACCTAAAACAATTCTAGACGAAGGCGAAAGCTTGGTACATCTCTCAAAGAATGATCGACGCTGAGATATTTATCATGTACCTTCTATTGACGTTACAATTTGAAGAAACGACTATCGACAGGATTCAATATTTCAGTATTTCGTCCTTGATAAGCAGATAAGAGGTTGCTCATAGATGTATATTGGATGCAGTGGTACAGTTAGAGGCATCGGTGGCCGAACAGGTATTGATGCTCGTAGCGGTGTTCGTTCCTCAGTGCCCTCTCCCCCGCCCCAGAACTCTTTGGCAATCGATAACGAACGCCCTACGGAGTGCCCTGTCTGGCTATCCTCGAGATTGCTAGAATATCTGCCCAACTAGTATTCTACGACGTTCATGAAGAAGATGCAATCGTCAAGCAGACGAGGAGACGAATCGAATGTCAGAAGTACAGGTGAAAAAAAAGCCGTGATACTGATCAAGTAAAATCGTAAAATGGAAGTGAATAGCGCAGTACAGTAGTAACACAGTGGCTCGAGTTTGGGCGGTTTCGCCTTTCTCAGTGCCTCGAAAGATCAAATTGATCCATTGCTTACTCAGTCAAATACTTCCATAACCCAAGCAGAAAAAAAGTAAAAAAACTCATTTCAGTAAATAGCGTAGTATGAAGTTCTTTCATAAAACTGTTATCGTTCAATTCTTTGCAGATCCTTCAATTATTTACTGGACAGGATTTATGCTGTCTAAGTATTTATATATTGTGTCTTATTGTGTCTTTCTGTCGAGGCTACATAAGTCTTTAAGTGATGTTAGAAATTGTGAATCAACATGAGGCTTTAAAGAACGCGAAACTGTCGAAACATCAATTTTGTTCTACTCTTGCTACCATTCACTTCAATATATTTGGCATCACAATTTTTTCTCACTGTGCGCGTTCCAGTATTCTAACATTCAGTTCGTCTCCTCGCATTCATTGCTTGTTTTAAGATTTCATTTTCTTCATAAACATTTTAACAAATATTGTCATTATCTGTTGAATTCTTCATGAGCTTTCCAGAATACAGGCTCACTGCATCTCCTTGCAATTTCGAATATGACTAAGCTATGGTATTCCGTGGGGCGCTCGTTAGAGCCTACTGAAGAGTGCTAGAGGCGGCGGGGACCAATCCCGCTCCGAAATGCACCAAACACCACTCTCCATTCGGCCACCACCCCGCTCCGCGTGCTGTATTATTGTACCCAATAAACGCTCTTGTTAACAACCTCATATCTGCTCATAAGGATAATAACTAAATATTGGTATTATCTGCTAAATTCCATGTTCTCCCCACTTTTTCGGTTTTACTTTTGTTTCCATCAGGCATGCCCACACTATAGATTCCTGTCTGTTTTGAGGACGGATACAACGGTCACAACTCTATGCATTACAATCCTTGCCTTACGAGCTGTTCCTGCATTTTCGAAACTCATCAAGGATTCTACGTTGCAGTGCACCAGAATTTTCACTTAATCCATTCCGGGGAGTGTCAAATTTTAATCTGTTAACATTTTTAAGACTTTCGTGAGATTGTTAAGGCACTCATAAAGTGCTAGACACTCTCTCAGCCTTTCAGCCTTTCAGCCTCATCAGTGCTGCGGCACTCTTCGTTTGAAACAATCCCTGACAAGGGATATTCCCCCTGCGTCTAAAAGAATCGGCAGCGAAGATGTTACACTGCTGCAGAGATATCAAATCACTGCATGTCCGCTGATAAGATGACCCGTCATTGTAATGCTTAACAGTCGATTGCTTACTGCTGGTAGATTGAATAAGACACTCGACTGTTAATCACATCAGCGGCGGATGATCTTATCACTGGATATGCAGTATTTGTTATCTCTGCAGCAGTATGAAGTGATCTTTTCACCTTGCGCGTGCAGTTTAACATCGTCGTCGTTGATTCTCTTCATAAGTAAGGGGTATGTTCCCCGCAAGGAATTGGCTGAAGCAAAAAGCACCGTGCTACTGTTGGAGCCCAAAAGCCGAAACAAGTGTTCAGTTCTTCATAAGCTTAAACAGCTCTTGTGAAAGGTTCAAAATATGTTATCAAAATTTATTTTGTTTTGAGCGAGGTCTCAAAGAATATTCATGTATAAAGGTATTGGGTTTTATCAGTCCGAAATCTTCGTTATAGAATTTGTACTGATATTAAGATTAGAATTTTTCACAGTTTAGCGTTGATTTTATGTAGGAAGCGTCATGTGTTCAAAAACCGTTTTGATACTAATCCTTAATCGCAACCCATCTCCTTCCCCTTTAGAAGCAACAGCGTTTTCACCTTCCTGATTTTTACTACTCATTTGATAGTTTGAATCTCTGCGATTAGTAACGTGTACTCGTTTTATTGAGAAAGCCTTAGAACGCTTAGGCAGCGAAAGTGAGACCACGTTTCGCAATTGTCCCACCTTTTTAGCTGCATTAGGGTTCGTGGATGGTGCTTTTAGTAGTTTAGTAGTTGATTGATGGTACAAGTTTGAGTGATTCTAAACGTAACTTGGTTTTTGAAGAGGTCGTCATAGACCACTAAAAGAACGAAAAAGTCGCGTTCCACACGTAGACTAAACTTAGGTCATAGTGGGTTTATTTGGCAACATTTAGTTGAGGAACAAGTTCCTTAACACTTCCATAAAAATTCAATGTTTATACATAAACTCAGTCGAAAGCATTAATAATTATTCATCAGAATGAAGTTCGTCATCATCCACGACCTTCTGGCAACAATCGTCAAGCTTCCGGATCTTCTCGAAATCGCCATTCCCTAGGGTGTGACTCAAAACACTCCTGACATGCCTCCTCAACCTGATCAAGTGTCTCGAATTGGCGTCCACGAAGGAAGATGTTCCATTGAGAGGAGGCGCAAAGCATAAACTGACGGCTCAGTATTTGCATTGTAGACTGGTTGCGGTAAGACCTCGACTCACTCCAATTCGTCGAACTTGTTCTTAGTCATCTTTGCGTTACGAGGTTTGATATGGCTTTATCGAAACAGCGCTCGATTTCAACAAATCGATATCAAGTGCTTTTCTTTCAACACTCTGTTTACAATTATCGGTACTATGCGAAGCAAAGATAAAAAAATTTGAATTTTTCGCAGATATGAAAGAACTTTTCCCTCAAACTAGTATATGATGTGTGCTCTCAGGCACATTATATTGATTCGATCTGAGTGCTCGCCATAATTTGCGTCGAGGGTGATACGCATAATTATTTTCGCTCCTGCAGTGCACTGAAGAGGATATTCCATGAAATGAGCACCTTTTATGAACTGGCGAGGTTTGAGATGTCGAATGCCATCCTAAAACTCTAGGAGAAAAAACCCTCTCGGATAAAAAATGCACCATTTATGCAATGAAATTTTATTTTTGCTGCTACAGCTCACTAAAAGTCTTCTGAGGAAGCAAAAGCGGCATAGGAGTTTCCGAACTTGGAGATATCGAGTGATCAGTAAAAGTCTGAGAAAAGGCGAAAAAGACATGGCATGAAAAGGCTGAAAAATGGGTTGCTAAAGTAGTGTCCTAATGTTTTTTAACGACAAGTCCAAGAGATAAGCTCTGTTTTTTCCTCCTTCATTCTCAATTCGTTGTTAAAAGAAAAAGTTGTGATTGCTCCAAATCCGGAGCAATTTTCTCTGTGGAATAGATTTGCGATGGTACCACATCGTCAGTTTCCATAGACTTGCGATAGACACCGTAATCCTTAAAAGTTTTCTGTAGAACTATCGTTTTCCTCTAGATTTTTTTTCTGTTTAATCTTGTTCTTTCTTCTTTTAAGATTTGAATATCGATGCTGTTTTTGTCGATATAAATGTTTTGTTTGAAAATACACATATAATTTTAGGTATAAAGAATTGGATGGTATTTCTGCACTTAAGAGATATGACGAATTATTTGATAACTGCAAAGAAATCCGGGATCTGCGATGCTGTTATGTTGGATGGCAGCCATCGCAAAACATCCTGTTCCTCAAGGAAATCTCCGTCTAATAGATATGGTGGGTGATTCCTTATGTTTTCTTTTCAAATTTTTGCTGACCGCTAAGAAGTACATTCGTTTATCTACTTAGCCAAACTGGTACTATCATCTAATGATTTAGAGTGGTTTGCGAAACTTTGAACCTCCGGCTGATGTAGAACCCGCGTGTGACACTTTCATTGGTAGGGGTAACTAGAACGCTGTTGGAACTTCTGTCCGCTATCACTTTTCTGCTGAATGGGTTTAATGCCGATGTATACTGACCAGACCAAACCGTTAACGGTTTCTTGCTGTCAGAGTCCTTACTTTATATAACGGGAGAATTGATAGCACAAGAGAAGCTGTGGTAGTGCAGTGGTTAGTTCTCTTCCCCGAAAAGGTGTTACGCGGGTTTAACTCTAGCCCGAGATCCAAAGCTTCGCATTTCATTCAATATTTACATCCAGAAGGTTTTTACGAAGCATTACTAACGCAATATCTAACTACAGTTTCAAACGCTGTGTTCAAGAACATGCGTTTCATAATTTGAAGCGTGAATTTGTTTGGGTATTTTTTCATCAGACCAGTTTAATATTTTATTATGCGGATCCTAGCAATTCCAGCCTTCGGATCGTTTCCTCATATGTACCGTTCACAGAGGTCGTCGAATGCTTTACTTGTTGTTTCCACTGTTGCTTAAAGATCTTGTCTCTTCGTCTATATCGTGGAATAGTGGTTGAGGAGATTGTTTGATACTTATTGCTAGACGGCGGCAAAAGAAAACAAACCGATCCCATTCGCTGGACAGGAACTTTTCAGAGGCGTGTTAGCAACCATTCAAAAACTTGAATCTCCGATTAGAGCCCCACGTGGTCTTTTTTTCCAAAATACCCTTTTATAACACTGTAAAATCCAACATGGAATCATGTTTCATGGGATCACATGTTTTATTCTTATCTCGCTTATGATTCGCTGGACAAAATTTCTTTCTTAGAGTGCAGTATTCATTCGATAGCACAAGTTTCGTGGAACTCAAAAATGTGTTCGTTTTTGAAAAGCTTTTTTGATAGCGCCTGTAGGAGAAACAAAATATTTGTGCTTTGCACTTTGCTGAGAAGGGCTCTTTATTTAGACAATTAGTTATAATTCGATAGCGTAAGTTTCAATGACTCAACGATATGATTATTTTTTGAAAACATCGTTGGCAGAGAAAATAAGATCGAGTTTTACACTTTCGGCGTCCTTGTGTATCGGCTAGTCCATGAGGTCGGAGGTGCTGTGCCACTTGATCAATACACCGGCCGTTCTACTGTAGGATGCAACTGATTATTCGAATGAGGATTTTTTCTTCGTTCTGAACGAAACCTAATAAAGAAACGATTGTATAAGATACTATGACAGTTTCTCTACACGACAAAATGGTCTTCGTGCTTTCAGTGATTTATACGCTTGTAAAAACGAAGGCGAACAGCAAGTGAGAAACATAATTTTGCTTCTGGATGTTTAAAACGCTACAAAAGTGTGCTTTGAGAACCGGTCATGTGGGTCTCTAGCTGAAGAATCAAGCTTTCGAGTGATTGCTAACACTCCTATGAAAATGTTGTGTCCAGCGATTGAGATCGATTTTTCTCTGTTGCCGTCTAACATATAGTTAACCGATTCCATAAGTACTGATTATAGCCAGGCTAGGTCGTTGTCAAATGATTACATAAAAGAGTTTTTGAGAAAAAATCAATCCAGAACATTGCTTCCTGATACCATGCATCACTATACTCATGCTTTCCCCGCCCCACCCTCTTCCTCATTACTCTGACGTGCAGTTTGTCTATCATATATTTGTTAAGCACTGCATGTAAATCGGGGTTCTTATCTAAAACCGACGGAATTCACTTGTAAGTTATAATCTTGCAACTCTTGGCGCTGTAATGACGTAGTGGTTTTGATACAATGCAACAGAAAGCGATATGATTAACAATGCGTCTGTTCAATCCCCTCCACAACTATTCTCTCTGAATCAGTCGAAGAACAAAGCGACTGGGTTACCTTCAGTATTCTCTTATCTCCAGTGCTCGATAATTCCATTTCATCTAGAAAATGCATCTGTCATAGAAAAACCAATATCTTTCAGCATTTAGTGATGACGATTTGTCTGAATGGTAGACTAATTCTGTCTGCGAATGATATGTACCAAATTAGAAGTCGTGCCAAGTGGGCACGTAAGATTCTGCTGCGGACTTTTTGCCTTACTGAAAATAGTGGAGACTGTATGTCTTCACCAATGAAAGTGCAATAAGTGACGTGCATTTAGACGACCCGTACATATTTTTACTCTGCAGACCCCAATTTTTCTGGTACTCGATTCGTTTTCTCGCATTCATCACTTGCTTGAAGAGTTCGGCTTTCTCAAGAACGTCGTAGAACACTGATTAAACAGATCTCCCTGCAAACTTGACGATAGCCGGGCTATGGCGTTCCTCAGGACATTCGTTGATTGGGTGCAGTGTTGGTGGGAAGGGTGGATGGAGATCAACCGCGCACCAAGCATCCTCGCCACTCGGTTGAAGCCGTTGATGTTCATTATTAGACGTGAAATACCTTTACATAGGTTTGTAAGTGATGCCCATCTCAGTACTATGAACAGATTAAAGTAATACTTTTATGATATCTCACAGGTGATGTTATCACACGAGGCATGATTACCGTAAGTGACGAAGTAACATACTGTTGCAGAATAAGTAACATACGTTTCGTTTCGAGTGTTTTCTTAAGACCACGCTCAAATTTCAATATGCCAGATTATCTTATGTCATCGCCTTCTTCCAGTATGGGGAGTGAAGCTCCCGAGAGGCATGACAAAAGACGAAGGGTGCCGCCCCGACTGATGAGACTGTCAGGTCTGAACTTGTGTATCGGTCTTCATAAGTTTCCTTCAAACAAACCACATGCGTGACTCGAGAAATGATTATCTGGCATATTGAAATTTGAGCGTGGTCTTAAGAAACTACTAGGAACGAAAGGTATGATATGTCAACGATACCAGCCAGGAGCAATCAAGTGTACAACAGTACCCATATAGTGATAAATTCACTCAATGGGCTATGTAAAATGTCGCCGTCGCCTACCTGTTAAGGTCGAACACGTGTATCGGGCTCTACAAGTTGCCCTATAACAGACCATATCCGTGGCTCAAAAGATAAGTATCTGACAAAAGGAACATGATTTTCGCAGCGATTCACTGCGTTTTGTATCAACTCGAAGACATTATGACTGCTGTTAAAATGATGGATATATTTGGGCCCTAATATTCAGTCGCTTTCGCTATGGTCATATGCGATATTTCTTGGCCAAATTGTCTTTCAGCAAATGGGGCTTCATTTATTGTTCTACTTTTCGCGCAGTGAGACACGTTTTCTTGTTGCTCACTGGCATTCAACGCGTAAGGCCTGCTGCGCTTTCGTTTTTTCATATTACTTTTCATGCTTTTGAAACGTATTCAACTCTTGTACATGACGGAAAAACAGCAACAATTAGCCAGGTGGTTGTCAGTATTTGGTAAAATCTTGTTAATATCTATGTATACCGGATCCGAAATGGGAACTGTGTTATCTCCAAATACATTGTAGTTTTCTCTGAACTTTTTCGCTATAAGTTATTTGTTGAATAACTTATCGTATGAGGGTAAAGAATGCCGAGAAACTGAGGCAAAGTAAATGGCTGAAAAGAAATGGCATCATTTGTGGACTCAACACCGTAGTTTTGATGAGGAACGGTATTTGCTAACATTTTCTGTAGGCGAACAAAGATGTGTCGATGAGCTATTCTCGAAGCCACATCGAAGAAGCTGAATTTGAGGAGGTGTTTGGGTGAATAAATCACATCTAAACTCTCTCCAACGTTGTCAAGGTCTGGAACGAATCCAATCTTTCCTTGCTTAATCGTCGTTGAACACGCTTATGCTATAACGTGGAAAGCAAAGTCGTCTTATACACTTTTCACAATTGGCGGGGCACTGCGATACGACGAAATAGTACCGCCTAAGTTGTCTATTTCCGCGCTACAATGATATGTCGAAGCGAAGATTCGTGAATTGAAAAGGAACACGTTCCAACAAACTTTCACTCTTCAGGTTTCGTCTCACCACCAATTATTCTGTATATGCATGCATATGCGTGTGAAGAGGTATACACGCATTTATATATACATATATGTACACATATGTATACGTCTATATATGTGCACATGTACACACACGTGTAAAAACATGTATAAATACGTATACATACATGTATATATATGCACAAAGAGGTGATGCTCCTGCCTTTTTTAAAGGCACATTTTTCTGTTTCATGTTCCATCAAGAATCTTGCCTTATATAGTTGGGTATAGTTCCGTGTGTAAATCTGCATCTTCATATTTTACTTGCAGTTGGCCTATGATTAGCTAAAGCGCTATAAACCCGTAGAAGACGGCAATCGATCGCACAACGCGCTTAGCAAGCGGTACACGATATTCGTTGTTTATTTAGAGTTGTTCCTCGTTTTGAAATAAACTTCAACTTTCCAGCATTAAATGAGTATTATGCCATTCTCTCTGGTTGTTCATTTGATTTTGGTACACACATAACTATTATATTTGCGAAGAAAACTCAAAAAGTGTGTAAAGGTAAAATGTGATATTCTCTTTGCTTTTGCAGCGCTCTGGGATGATCTGTCTATGAACCGAGCTCACTTTCAGAATGAGCAAGATTTCAGCTGGTAAATGACTACTAGAACTCTGATGAAAAACAACCCATAGGCTTCAGGCGAGCAAACAAAGCTAATCGTATGTAGAACATAAATTTATTCTCGCTGCTACAACGCACTTAAAGCTTTTTCTTAATAAATGAGCACATTTTTTGAAATCGCCGTTCTTAAGTTATCATGTGATCAAAAAATTGTGACCGAAAAGTCGCCTTAGTCCTCACTGGGTTATGAGGTTCAGTGAACTATGTGCTAGAATAGACATCATCAATTTCCCCTGTTAGATCATGAATTTGTTTTACTCTATATGTGTATCATCTAACACTATTACTATGGGTGTTGGAGTTGTACACATTGTACACATTGCAGATATTTATCGCCTTTAAATATGCTTCTGCTATCGTGGTATGATAGAACGTCTCTTTAGACAAACTATGTGAACACTGGCGAATTAAAGCACTGATCAGCAGTAGCATGAAAAATCGCGACTCTTGAATTGTGTATTTAACACTCTATTTGAATAATTTTTTGTACTTCCTTTGGCGCTGGTAATTCCAGTTACCTCAAGCACTGAAAGCTTTCGAATTTTTTAAGTGGCACTATGGTCGTTGGCCTTGGCTTCATTAACTCATATCGAGGGAGTGGTAGCCGTACCAGATATGTACAGTTGCATATGACAATTCCATTCTATATGAGAGGCACATGGATCAAAGACGTTCGAATTGTACGCAAAAATTAGTTACACGTGTAACATTATGATGTATATTGTGAAAACAACTCAAATTAGCAATTATAGCTGATGTTTCGAAGATCATGATACTAGTGAATGATTTGTTGAGGCACCTCCCAGCTCATGATGGTAGATGAGTATCTCCTTAACCTGAAGACTGCTCAGTATGTAAAATTAACGTATTGGTACGTAAAGATTATAAAAACCTCTACGAGATTATAATTGAGGAAGGTGATCTGAAGACTTAATAATTTGATGCTGTGTAATAGCGTTAAATTGGAAATTAAGCGGAACGTCATTACGGCGTCCTTTGCATTTACTATGGCTCTTTCCAACAAGTCAATATGGCAATATTGTCCAGACTTAGATTAGACGTCGTCTTTTCCGGTTCACATACTCAATCGTGTTTAGTGAACGCATGAAGTATTTACTGCAAGAAAGCAATGGCTTCGATAAACGTGCTCGCATTTCATTACAATTTGTGCCGCTAAGGAAGTTCCACTTTCATCTGCCTACACCTCAAACAAAAACTTTTGTGTAAAAGGCTGTATTGAGTGTTATAAAGAATTGAAAAACTGCCATGATATCAGAATCCCCAAAATTTGACGAGCAGGAGGCATTCTAGCGATTCCTCACGACAGTTGGAGGAAAAATTCTCAAGGAGGAAAATAATCTATGGGAAAGAGTGTGACTGAAAATTAAGTCTTATCTCTCAGGTAGTCATGAAGGTGTCTTCTGTTATTTTTTATTTTTTCATTGTTTCACGCAAGCCGTCAACCCGATTTACTGTGAATTACTGAATTTTACT